>PVLD010017109.1:0-42901 GCA_004027595.1 Dinomys branickii
TAAATTTGCATGTCTGTATATGGGTCCATACATCTACAATTCGAAGATATCAATGGATAAAGCAACAACAACTGTTGAGACCATATCACCTTGTCTATAGATTAGTTGTGATTGTACTATTTTCTATGATAATGGGTGTCTGTTTGTCAATATGTTTTTGTACTTTTATGTTTCTAAAATAAAAAAAAAAAAGAAAATATTAACTTTAAAACAAAGCTAAATACTTTGCAACAGAACAATGGGGCAGCTACTGTGAAGCCATCTCAGAAATCAACAAGATTCAAAGATGCAAAACAGAACCTTTTATTTAAAAAGAGAGCCCCTGGAGAACCTAGGAAATTGAATCCCTGGGATTCATTTTATAGTCTCAGCCTTCCAGGTACCCAGAGATTTGTATAGCTATGATTGAAGAGCGGCCTGGCTACTGTTCACACTTGTGTCAAACTTTGCTGTCATTATGTGTTTTTGACTGTATGGATACAAAGAATGTGTGAGTTGTAGGAGTAGGGAGGCTTCCACTCAAATATCAGCAGAAGGTCCATAAAGTTAGTCAGTGTGTACTAGAAAGGAAAGTAACTAATACTAGGAGTATGAAGTCAAAAGTGCAGTAGAGTGATGCCTTGGTTCACAAATGCTTTTATTTGCAAACAATTTGTTTTGCAAAGAGAATTGTTTGGAAAAATTGTGTTTTTGTTTGGAAACTCTGCATGGGTTTACAAATGTGACCACAGTCATCTTTTCTCCACAAACACAAATGTATCCATCTTTTCCAAAATCATAGAACAAATTAAATTCATTAACCACAGTACTACTGCATAGACTAGGAAGTTAGAAAAAAACAGAAATAGGGAACATTGCCTGCTGAGGAAGATTTCAGGCAGTAATCCCAGAGAGAGAGGCCACAAATACTGCAATTGACAGGAGACTGGGGGTGGGGAGGCCCTTTGGAACTCATGTGATGTCACACTTTTCCCAGATGCTGGACATAAACTACAGGATTTAGTATTTGTATGACTGGTTTTTTATTTCGCTTCAGTCTCATCCCTTTCTGTTCCCATAGTTCCCTGTTTCAGAATGTAAATGTTTACCTTTTGCCATTTATGTCTGCAGTACTTAATTTTCTTTTGGATTTTTACAAGGGTTTAGAGCTAAATGTTAGCTTTGAATCAAGGGAGACTTTGGATGTAGACTTTTCAGCCATTCTGGAACTATTAAAGTTTTATTGACTGATAGGGATGTACTGAATGAGATTTGTATAAAGAGATGGGGCTTAAATTAAAGTGTTATAGTTTAGCTCTAGAATTCCCCGCCCCCAAAGGCTTATTTGTTCCAAGGTGGTGCTCTGGAAGATGACTGGATTGCAGCAGCATTGAACTCACCAGTGAATTAACCCACTGTTTAATCCATAGCCAAATGAGCTGCTAGGTAGCGCTTCCTTTTTGGAAGAGTGGTTCTCATGGGGTATAATGTAGAATGGTCTATCTCCCTCCTGTCTTTTTCCTTCTCTCTCTGCTTCCCACCTACAGTGATGGAAGCTGCTTTGTTGGGCTAGAGTTCTCCACGAGCCCTTGCTTTTGAGCTAGTGGAGTATGGACTGAATTACCTAAGAACTGTGAACCAACATTAATTTCTCTTAAGGTGTCAGTATAGGGTATATTGTACCAAGAACAAGAGAGTGAGTAAAATAGTTTCTATTTTGTATGCCATGCTTCAGCATGGAGTATACTCTACCATTCCTACCTGAAAACATTGCCATGCTCTTAATGAGGCTTGGTAGATGAGGGTGACTTTAATGCAGAAAACTTATCTTGGTAGAGTCGTTGCTTTTATCTTCTCTCAGAGAGTAGATATGCTGCACACACATAATTATTTGTGAGACCATTTCCTTACTTTGTAGTTGGAAGCTGTGCAAATAAACTTGTGAAGTAAGTCATCAGTGACTGAAATTGTATTATGAAAAATTGAAAGTTGTAGAACTCAGGGCTTCACATTCCCCTTCCTCTGGAATCAGTTCTGTTCCTGCAGATGACAGGGAAGAGGGCACATGCTCTCCTATACATTGCAGTTTGCCATTATGGAGCAGTTCAGATCATTCCTATGAATCAGACCTGAATTCAGCTGCTAAGGGTAACTTAGACTCAGTGAACAATAAACAGTGAACTCACATATCCTGTAAGTTTCTACTCCCCAGGTTCTACTCTCCACTCTTATTTTGCCAGACAAACACATATTTTATCTCTCCTGAAACCTCAAGTAAAAGTTCTTCCTTTTTCAAACCAGTTTGTGGAAGACACACTGGAATTTAAGTATCTACCTTAGCCTATTGTGTCTTCTACATTTAAAGCTAACTAGAGGTATGTGTTCTTCAAACTTCTTAGTCTTGTATATTATTTTTAGCTTTTTGCCCAATGTGGTGCTGTATGCCTGTAATCACAACACTCAGAAAGCTAAAGTAGGAGGATTGCCAGCTTTCTGGGTTTTTTTTTCTTTGTTTTTGAAATAGGGTCTTGGTGTATAGTTCAGGATGCCTTCATATTCACTATGCAGTCCAGCCTGGCCTGGAACTCACAGCAATCCTCCTGCCTCAGCATTCCCAGTGCTAGGATTACAGGAGTGCACTAACATGTTGTTATGGTTGATACATTGTGTCAACTTGGGGAATCTAGAGGTTTGGCTTAGTAACTCAGCCGTTGTAAATCTTGGGGTAAAAAGGACATGCCCTTACCCTTCAGGGATGTTGTTTATTGTGTTAATTTGGGAAGTTTAAATGGTTAACTATGTGACCCAGAAGGGAGCTGGGGTACTTATTTGTACACATCCTGAGCCTGTGGAAGAGGTGGGCATGGAGACTGTGTGAGAGCTACCTGCCCCCTGGGTGGGGGTAGGCTGTTTACAAGGTAAGGGATAGGAAGAGGCTGCTTGCCTGCCATTCGTCCCTTTTGCTCTGGTTGTTTTTGCTGTGCTCTGCTGCCATGAAGTTTGCCCTCTGCCATGTGCCACTCTGCCTCTGAAGCAGCCAAGTATGGACTGAAACCTCCACAAACTGTAAGTTAAATAAACCTTTCCTTTCTTCATTTTCGGTGTTGGGTATTTTGTCTCAGCAACAAGAGTAAAGTAACCAAGACACATGTCCAGCTCCAGTCTTGTATATTAGTAAGACTATTTTTGTGATCTTGGATATTTGGCTGAAACTATTTCTCCTTCTATAAAATGTGGGTGATTATCTTACAAGGTTATAGTGAGAATTAAATGAGCTAATATTTATAACTCATAAAATAGAACGTGGCACATTGTAAGCATTCTTGTCATGGCCTATAGCTAGATATGCCCCTAAACTCTAATGGGTTCATAGGTGGTGATCTACGGAGGTGGCTCGATTTAGGATGTGGGAATATAGTTTAAGGGAGTAAGATAATTTAATTAGTACACCCATTGGCTTAGCATTGTTCTGGGTGTGGATGATGGGAAGGACTGCTCTGCGTGTGGGCTACAACATCCAACTGGCTTGTACCCCAAAGAGAATTTTTAAAAAAGGCAGGCTTAGTGCTGCTGCCTCCTGCCTTTATTGGCATGGCCTGTCCTCTGCCATGCCCCTCTGCCATGCCACCCTACCTTGGAGCTAGTCAACTGTGGACTTAAACCTCTATAAACTGTAATCTAACATAAACCTTTCCTTCTTTAACTTGTCGGTAGCAGATATTTTATCTCAAAGAGAAAACTAACTAAGACAAGTCCATATCCAGCAGTGTTAGCTACCCTTATCTTTATCCTTGAGAGCCAATAACACTCCAAGCTGCATGTGCTTTTCCGTAGCTTATCATGGACTCTTGACATGAGTTTGCCTATCCATGAGAACTTAGGAAAGTACTGTGTACTAACCAGACAGTAAGTGTTCTCATTCAATACTTTGATGTGATATCTGGTTTCTCTAAGGCAGAGTGTATACATTTAAAGAAATAAGTAGTGAAATATGTTTAAGAAATATAACTCAGAGACTAAATAATAGCTAGGTTTGGATATACACTGTGGCCAGTATGGCTCTATCTGAATTTCCCCATTAAAACTATATTCTTTCCCTCTAAGACAACTATCCACCCCAATTAATTCTAGTAATGCTCCACTTGGAAGAAAAGATAAAATGACTCAAATTGGGCTCTTGCCACAAATATGTATGTTAATACAAGAACTTTTTGGTTTCCATATGTTCCCCTCTTAATAAATGCAATTATGAGTGTAATCAGTCTTCCTCAAATCTTTGTCTTAAAACATTTTTCCCACTTGGCAAAACAAAGTAACATTCCTTATTTTTTAAAAGCCCTTAGTCCAAATTAGATGTCCAGAAAAGTTCTCTGATGGTCAGTGCCCTTGGAAGTCACCTCTGTCAACATGGCCCGAGCAACCTTACAATAAGTAGGTTGCACTGAGAGGGGAAACAGAGCAAGTGGACTGAGAATAAGTCTCCTCTGTATCGACACTAAGAATTAAATGCTGTAATTTACCAAAGTAATTTATTTCAGGGAGAATGATTTTTCTGTGCACAAAGACACATACCTTCAAATACGACTGAAGACTAGGAACAACTTATTTTTCAACAAAAATAATAAATGCTACTGTTTTGTGAGTTCCAATTAGGTGTGACACCTTGGTATCTTCTCTGATGATTACAGCAGTCTTTTAAGAAGCTGGTGTTGTCTTTGTGACCCATAATGATCCTTGCCCAGCCCATGATTCCGGCATGTGGCTCAGCCTGGTGCACACACAGGCAGCTCCTGCTCCTCACGGAACACAGCACACTTAGTCACCCTTTGCATTTCACTGCCTGTGGATTGCAGAGCTACCTCCAGGGCACTTTGAAAATAAGTGGCTAACTCAGTAAAGGGCCTATTATTCTACCAAAGACTTATTCAGATACCTCATGGACAAGAACGCTGTCCCATAGGACCTCACCATTGAGGCCTACAGCTTCTTCATTTCAAATTTGAAGATAATCTCTCTCTCTTTTGCCTCTCTCCCCAGACACATACACACACACACACACACACACACACACACACACACCATCCATGTACATATTTTCCATGTATCAGGAGATATCTCCACTTCTACACATTTATCCCCATGCCTATTCATATCTATTTAACTGAGATTAATTATT
This sequence comes from Dinomys branickii, assembly GCA_004027595.1. Classification (NCBI taxonomy): domain Eukaryota; kingdom Metazoa; phylum Chordata; class Mammalia; order Rodentia; family Dinomyidae; genus Dinomys; species Dinomys branickii. Next base: position 5,156 of record PVLD010017109.1, read on the forward strand.
ATTCACTCTGAACATTGTAAAGTACCTTATCATCAAAACTGAACTACTTGGATTCATCTTTCACATAGCTTTGGACAACTTAAAAATCATACATATATCTCTATACCTATCTCTATACATTTCCCCTTGTTTTCCAGTGTGATACATATTATGTAACATACACATTTTGTTGAAAATACCAGTATTCACATCTATATTTTAGGAGCACTTATTTTTCCAAGAATATTAAGAAAGTGTCACCAGTAACAATATCATTGGGAAAAATATGGTAAGAATTCCTAATATATGAAAGATCAGCTTTCAAAGTTAGTGAGACAAAGCTTTCAAAGAAAAAGAAAAACCATAAGAACTGCAAGATAATATAAGTAGACATAAATCAACAAGTACCAGTAAAAACCACATCAAAGCACAGAGAAATGCATTAGAAGAAATATGTGAACTTTTAGTAGCACTTTTGAAAATTCAGTAAAACCAGTGAGAGTGCCATTGACTGAATGAAGCCAAAAAGGACCTTCAGGTCATTCAAATGAAGGTCAAGGCCAAAGGACAGTGGGGACTGCAACATGCCCCTACAGAAATGCTATGTAAGAACTGAGCAAAGCAATTCCCCAACTACTATTGCACACACAGGCAGCTCTTAACATCTCTTAACCACTGAAAATGAAATAAAAGAGCAGGAGCATTTCAGTAAATAATCACAGTGATGTTTTTATGTACTAATCTTATCACTGTAATCTCAGCACTCTAGTGGTTGAAGCTGGCAGATTGCCACGAGTTCCAGGACAGCCTGGGCTACGTAGTGAGTTCACGGCTAACCTAAACTACATAGCTAGGTACTGAAAAAAAAAAAACAAAAAAAACCACTACATTAGTATTGTGTTTTGTTGAAAGCTCTTGTGAAGAAATTAAAGACAAGTGCAGAAAAGAAGTGCAAAAAATCAGTGGCGCCTGACATTTGTAGAGTCCTGTGAAAACGTATTTAGGAAAAGCTAAAGTCAAGACTTTCCTACATATGTCAAAATAAAAACATTCAAGTTTTGACTTTCTTGTACAAAGAAACAAAAAAGATGTTAAAAGTAACTCATAGGGAAAGTGAAAGCAAAAACAAAAATTCAAAAGACACAGTTATATGAAATATTGAGTCGAATTATAAATAAATACAATGTGGGAAGGAGAAAGTCAATAGAATCCCTTTGGAAAAGACATTCTAACTATCAGTAACCCCAGTTAGCAAAGTAATACCAAACAACTGAATATAATCAACAGCAACAGAGTAACATGGTTCAGAAGAGTACAATAGAAAACAGAGTTTTTATAAAAACAAAATCTGCAATATTTTCCTTGATTACAAAATAAGACAGAGTAGTGACAATCCAATTACTGCCATAGGTATAGGACAAATGTTAACTTATCACATAGAATTTTTTAGATTTACTTTGTTAGAAACTTTCATGAGGAGTTCCAGATTAGATTTTTCATAGCCTCTTTAATCAAAGAAGCGAGGCAAACAAAATCTCTCCATCAGATTTCATTTATGGTACCTGTAAATTAGGAACATGACTTAACTTTCATGGTCCTTGAATAGTCTGAGTTTCCAGAGTCTACAGTACTGCAAACTTGTTTAGGCTCGTTTAAGGCTGAGAAATGTAAGTACCTATCAGACCAGTTGTCCAATGAGAGCTTATAAACATTGTTTCCATGATTCAAAATTATTCAGAAATGGCTAGTCTTATATGATTAAATAATCACCATTCTCAAAACTGCCATTAGTCAAGAACTTGGCTGTGTAACCAAGGTTTCCTCAAATGCCCTGTAGAAGGAAGAGACCTTCTTATTCAACTTATGCAGAAAAATATACCCTGCCATCAAAATAAGAAAGTGGGAATAGTCATTGAGATTCTAAAGTTCTTAAGGGTCAGTTATGTCAGTAACTAGGAAGATACAATTGCTCTGTGATATAATAAGGCAAAGCAGCGTCAGAACTCTAGTAAATCAGAACCTTTTCAGTGCCTTAATACATGGTGATTGTCTGTATGCCCCAAACTCTGGTGAGTTCCAGGCCAGCTTGGACAACTTAGTGAATTAGTGAGACTATAATTATAAAAAAGGTCTAACAATGTAGCTCAGTGTGAAGGCCTTTTGCTATGTCTTTAGTAGCATAAAACAAAACAAACAATACAGAGCAAAACAAGAAAACCGTAAGAGAGTCACAGTAATGGAGCATCTCCAGGAATGTCCTATATGGCATATAATTTCTTTATACTAATAATCATGTATGTATGTGGATTTAACCTAAGCAATAACATCTCTTCAGTTTTATTGCTCCTATAAAACTCTTTAAAGTTAAATATCAATTAAATCTAATTATGTCTGGGCATCTCTTTCTTACAAAGTAGAACAAGTGTTTTCTCCTATAAATTTTTGGTGAGCTCTCTAGTTAATCTCAAAGTTATGCCAGATGCAGAACTATCTCAACAGTTTCATTTATTGCACATTTAATATTCAATTGTGGGATGGCAAAAATCAAACACGTATACATAAAGTTGTCAAGAGATTTTATCATGTAAAGTAGAAATGCGTGTTGGTTACTTTTCTCTCATTGCTTAAATAAAATACCCAATGTCCAAAATTAGCTCAGTTTGTGGTAGTTTCAGTCCATTATCAGCTAGCTCCAAGGTAAGGTAGCATGGACCAGGGCAACAGGTGACAGAAAACAGGTGTCCAAGGTGACAGAAAACAGCAACAGCAAAGCAGCAAGAGCACAAGGGAGGAGCGCAGCTCTTTTCCTCCCTTATATTGTATATCAGCTCTCTGGCCCTGGCCACAGCACCTCCCTGCCCTCCCCTTCAACAAGCCTAGGGTGTTTACAAAGTCAGAACTCTGGCTCCCTGCTGAATCACTTAGTTAAAGTTTTAAACTTCTCAAATTGACGCAGTGAACAACATCCTAGAGCAGTAAGGGGGTGTCCTTTCCACCCCAGGATGTTGAACTGCTGAGTGACTTAGTTAAGGTTTTAGACTCCTCAAATTAACATCATGCATCAATCCTAACAAAATGTACTTGTTTGTTTATTTATTTGAAAGTGACACCAAAACATTTAAAAATAAATATAAGAACATAATATGGCTGTGAAAACCTTAGCTCCTTCATAAAGGAGACATCTTTGTTTTCATAAATGATCAAGAACATAATAAGGTAAGCCTAAGCAGCAAAAACATTTAGCTGAGGAAGTCTGGGTAGATTATACAGAATTACATGTTGTAGGTCAAAGAAGTACAAAGTAAATAAGAAACACAAGCCTAACAAAATGGAACAAACTTTGCTGAGATGAACATATTTTATAGTTTTTCCACACTCAATATTTGTACACACTGTAATTGAAACCAGATAAAATCCCCAATCTATGAACCTATCTATATTTCCCTCCACTCAGGTTCTATCCTTCACCACAATCCTTTTTATTCTGGAACAGTGGGTCACTCTGTTTTAGCACAAAATTACTCTCCTTTCTTCTCACAAGATAAAAGGGCATCTCATCAGTTCGTTTACAAAGCTGCGCTTCACTGGCGCTGTTGCTCCAGGTACATGCTCATTCTCTTAAGTAACTATAACTTTTTGCTATAGTAACTTATGTTCCATAAAGAAAAATCGAAGATAGATTATTTTGAAACATCTTTCAGAAAACAGCAGGTTATAGCTGACTCTCAAAGATCGTACATAAACACAACCAAGCCTTCGATAGACAAGTGTATATGGTAGGGCTCAAATTCTCAAAGCAACAGAACACTGTCTTTAATAGAACCAAAGGTTTAAGTTTTCTGTGACTTACATATATAAAATCACACAAATGCAAAATTATGCTGACTAATCAGTATTTCTGTGTTTTATTTTATTTAGAAATTAAATATCTGAGGACTAATAACGAACTCAATTTAATGTCATCTAGAATTTAAGTTACTCAAAGATCTTATAAGTTATCTTCGAGATGACATACTGCGAAGTATAATCACTGAGGGAATAAGGTTAATCAAATAGCAATTCAAATCACAGATTTCCTTTTCTGTAATCTTAAACATTGTTAAAGTAATTTTGCCTAATTTGGTCATTTCTTGTATAAGTTTGCAGAAAATATACACACAAATAAGAAATGTGTAAACTTGTATTATATTTAACACTGATATATCGGAAAACACGCACTTGTTTTATATAACCAAAAATATTAAACTCATCTCATTTGACAATGATTTGTCTGTATATGTTCCTATGAATTATTAAATCTATCTGAGCTGTTTATATAAACAGGTATTTTTACACATGCAAATTATTAAAGTCAATTTCCTTATCTTCTATACATATTAGAAATATTTTATCTGTCTAAAGCAACCAGAAAAATTTCCCTTAGAAGGCTTTTCAATGTGAACTGGCAGTTTGATATAATTACCTATTCATATTACCAATTCACAGGCCTGTCTGAAGTATACAGCCATGAACACATGGAGAAAAACAGGGAGCTTCAATTCCAAGTTTTAACCAAGAAGTAAAACTAACTAAAGAACCATAATATATTGGTCCAACAAAAAGAGATCTATTTTCCTGTGGAAAGGTATTTGTTGCTTGGCAGTACAAATAAACAATATGACAAGGAAACATGCATATTCATGTTTGAGGCAGCATAGTTCATACTTGGTAAATACTGGAAGTGCTTTATATACCTGTCAACAGATGAAAAGATAAAGAAAGTGTGTTACTTTTACACACTAGGTATTACTCTGCCATAAAGAATAATAAACTTGAGTCATTTGTCGGAAAATGGAATCACCTTGAGACCATAATGTTAAGTGACGTAAATTGGACATACAGGCTTAAACATCTCATGGTTTCTCTTATGTGAAAAGTCCAAAATGTAAATAAATATTAAAATAAAAGATAATAGGAAATAGGGAGATACATCTTTTGCAAAAGTGAAGGAACTCTGAATCAAATAAACCAACATATCAGAGTCCCCGCTCTCTCATGCAATAGAGAGTAGCTCGACGTCAGTAAACACTTTCATACAGATATCACAAAATAATCAGTCTAAGAAGGATGGAAATGTAAACCCAGCCCAGGAGCTTATCAAGTTAGTAAGAATCTGCCTCACAATAAAATAAAAAGGCTGGTGATGAATCTCAGTGTAAAGATCCTCGGTTATTGAATTCCCAGTGAAGGAAAAACAAAGGAAAAAAAAAAAGAAATAATTCTAAACTCAGCTGATGGACTTTGAAAGTTTAAATCTAACCTTGCAGTGTAAAATATAAATGAGTGTCAGAGGGTGCAAGAAAAAGAAAATAAGATAATCAGATTATTTAAAATCCAAATGTATCTATTTATCCAGAATTATACTTCAGAAGGAAAAGTATTCAATTTGTTTAAATAAATTTCCTTCTTAGAAGCAGAAAACCAACAGGGTCTGTCCATATGTATACAATCTTATTCTGATTTAAACAATGGCCTAATTTTTAGTTTTGACAGTGGCATATCCCAGGTTAAATATAAAGACGTTTGACTGTGAATAGCCAGAGGAAATGTGGGAATCATGGCTGCATCCTCACTTATTTTATGGGAAGAGCAGAGATTTCCTGTAACGGATTGAAATATCTTGAATTTGACCTTAAGTCAACTCATCCTGTGTGTTATATCAAACAATAACAGGGATTGCTTGACCAGAGGTCATTAAAACTAGCATCATCCAGGAAGCAATAATTTTGAGAACCAAATAACCATCTGGAGAAATGGAGATGGTGCTGGATGGTTAGGTGAACTCGAATTGCCCGTGAGGTGACCTCTCTCTTGTGTCCTTCCTCTAAAAATAAAACCTACATATTTGTGCTTTATAAACTACACTGTTTTTCATGATTCTTTAGATTTCTGTGCTCAGGTATTCAGGGGTATCATCAAAAAATGGAAAACAAAGGAAGTAAACTGAGAAGGGTTTGCAAATTTTTATTTTTCAGAAGACTTACATAAAGGTCACTCTATATTAGCTGTAATGACCGTGAGAAAGTGGTCCAGCAAAATTAAAGCAAACACTCAGGAAGGCTGGTGGAAGAGAATGATAAGTTTGCCAACTTTGGCAACTTAGAAATGCAGCAAGATCCTGTCTCAAAGTAAGAACGGACAGAAGGCAGAGGATGTAGCTCCATGCAGTGCAGAGTCCCAGCCCTCAATCCCTAGTGGGAGGAGGGGATATCAAGGCCCGATGGACCTTCCAACACAAAGCTGCTTTCGTTTTCACAGTTCTTCCCTTCCAATTCCTTTTCCATCTTCTGCAAACATTCTTCCTGTGGTTAAAATATAGTTACCAGCAGCTGCTAGAGCTTTCTTGTTTCTTGTGCAGAGAAGGGTCTGAAGTTCACTCTAGGGCAGTTTCAATCATGAACACTCCTCCACAGCACTCTGGGGGCCATTGTGTTAGAATGCCCCTAGCCTGAAGGTCAGGAAGGGGCGACTATGGAGTTTATTGTTGAGCACATCCTATCTAGTACAATGAGGAGGTTTAGATGACTTTCCACACCATATGGCATCCTATTTCCTGGATAGAGAAGCACTACACACTGGATAGGCTACAATCAACCACTGTCTTTCTGATTTGATGTTGGAGAGGTACAGCAAGAAGGAGCACTTTCTTTGCATCAGAGGTCACAGTTCCAGCCCTGAGGCTGTTGCTTATAAGTTTATGTGGAACCACTGAATTTATCTGACTGCCTACCTACTAAACGGAGGTAATATTTCCTTATCTTTAGAAGGGGAAAAATGCTCTGGAAAGTTTGGTTTAAAAAATCTCTACATTAATATAACTTTTTACTCTGATTAGAATTTTTTTTTGTTGTTGGTACTGAGAATCGAACTGAGGACATTGTGCTTGTCAGGCAGGCACTTACTCCACTGAGATATATCCCCAGCCCTCTGCTTAGGACTCAGTTGCTTTCTTTCTTCATCTTTCTCTTGGCAGTGTAAGCAAGAGCTGTTATATTTACCAAATAAGATGACAATACTTTTAAATATCCACTGTACCTGCCTACTTGTTGTTTAAAACATACCAGGAAAGATCTGAATGGCTTCCAATAGCCCAGCCCTCTGGAGTGGAGAACCTCCAGCTCTCAGCTTCTCCCAGCAGTGAAATCCTGACTTCAGAAGTGTCTGGACCTTCAGCAGAACCAAAGCATGGACTCAAGCTTTGCACATTTGGGTTATGCATTCGGACAAATGTAAAGCCCTTTTTTTTTTTTTTCACTAGAGAACACTTAGTGATTCGTTGATATTCCTTCTTTTTAATTGTCTTAAATTGCAGAATTAGATACATTTACAGGTTGCTTTAAGGCAAACTCTCTGTTTGCTTTTGCATTATCTCTGAGTGTTCTGATAATACCTAAAATGAATCATCTGTATCAACAGAGGAGTCTGATTACCAAGACACAGCCTGAGAACTGACCACTTGCTGACCCAGCAGTTGTGCAATGAGGACTTATTTGGGAAAGAACAGTGATTCTGTCCTTTTCTAAGTAACTTTCTTCACTGTTGGGGAGGAATGAACTGCAGTGCATCTGTTGGAAACTAGGCTGATTGTGGCTTATTTACAAGCACTGGACCTCCTATAAGCTGGTATGCGTGACTCACACTGTTACTGAGAGAACATGGTGTCACATACTGAAAATGCATCAGGGAAAATATTGGGTAAATGTTAGAAACAGCTCTGCAAAGCTAAGCTGTGATAGGGCAGAAAAGGAGTTGCCAAGGCAAGCAGGGAAGACAGTGATCAGAGAGCAGATGAATGGAGAGAAGCCTCTAACAAACATCTCGGCTGCCTGATGCTTAGATCTGATCTTCCAGGACACCCTGCCTCTGAGATGATTCATTCGGACAGATTCTTGGGGGTAGCCAATGTCAGAGAGCATGACTTCTCCCAACAAGAGGGCAGCAAGACAAAAATATCACTTTCAAGGAAATACTTTAGCATACTGGTTGATGCATAAAGGATGAAGCATTCTATCATTACAATCCAGAATGTATAAATTGCTGGGATTTTTTTCTTTTTAGAAATAACTAGCCAATGATAGGGTCAGAAGGATGATGTGGGTGGCTGTAGATAAACCACTTCTGTAATCTGCTTAAATTATCATTCGTTTACAGTTAGTCACTGGGACAGAAAAATGAAGAACTGGATAGAATTTTTTAAACCTATTTCACATTTTTGTAGACAAAGAAACAGGGTTGGAAGAAAAGAAATGGTGTCTTAGCCTGTTTCCTATTGTAATAACAAAATATTGGATTATGAGAAGTGTGTGAAGAACATAGGTTTATTCAGGCTTGGTGTTTTGGAGGTCTGAGTCTGTAGCACTGGTACTGATACGCTCTCATGAAGACCTCCTGGCCACGTCGCAGTGTAATGGTCAGAAGGGTAGGCTGATCTGATTATCAAATACATAATCTGTATATATGCAATTCCTTGGCTAAGACCTGTTCCCCAAAGGCTCTCAGGTTGGTGGTTTGGGCCTGGCTGTGGTGTTCTTGAGGTGGTGGGACTGTAAAAAGGTTCAGCTAGTGGTGGCTGATTAGGTCATATGGAGACCACTCTCATGAAAGGATTAATGTTGCTGCCTCTGACTAGGTTGTGTCTGCAGGAGTGAGTTAGCTCCTATGAGAATAGATTGTTAAGAAAAGGAATAAATCAGCAGCTCCCTGTCTTTTCTCTCATTTGCTTCCTGTCTCACCATGTGATTCCTGTCTCACTCTTCTGCATGCACCACTGTCATGGTAGTGACCTGTGCTGTGAGACCCTCACCAAAGCTAAGCAGCTGCAAGAACCACAGCAGTAAACTTGCCACAGTGTGAGCTAAATAAACCTTTTCTTTACAAAGTATCTAGCCCCAGATCTTTTTTACAGCAATACAAAACAAGAACAATACATAATCATTACTGGAAGGTTTCTGTGGTATCCAGTGCAGACACAGTGATGGTTAGAAAATAGTTTCAGAACTCCATCCACATGATTTGCTTTGAGGATTTTATGGGCTTTCACCCAATTTAAGGTTAAAGAAATTATAAATGTCTGTAAAGTTAGTCATTTATTTTCTGTTTTACATGGCCCACGTCATTTAACAGGCAAATGAATTTTTCTGTTTAATCAATACAATAGAAAATAAAGTTTTCCCATTGACTTTTTGGCAAAACTGGAATAAAACTCACAGCTATCAGTCCAGTTTTTACACTTTTCCTGCTATTGTTAACATCTTCCTCACTTAGTGTTAAATTTCCTCACTGGTCACATCACTCTTGTTTGTGCATTATGGCAGTTGATTATGAAAGAGGAAAATGAAACATGAAAATCCATGATGTTTTTTCTACTGAGCTCTGTACATGTTAAATTGTGGGTATTTACTATGAAGCTATCTGTTCTGCATTCCATAGTACAGTTCTCATATTATTGCAAAGAGAAATTAGAAGTGCCAGGGTCCATGGAAAGTCTTCTAACTAACTGTCAAGTGCTGGGCTTTAAAAAGCTTATCATGATATGAACCTTCATCAAGATGGGGGTGGGTGGAGAGAGAGAGAGAGAGAGAGAGAGAGAGAGAGAGAGAGAGAGAGAGAGAGAGAGAGAGAGAGAGATCCACCAGTAAAGGGTGTCTCATTTAAATGAATCTAAGTTGATTTATTATAGTTATAGCCAAGCATTGCATGACCAATAAGCTTTGCTTTACTATTTATAATAAGGACAGACTTCTAAGATAGATAAGCTTTAGGAGAGGAAATAAACCCAACCCTTTGAAGAAGTACCTGATTATAAGTAAAATGTCTGTGCTGTCATCACTGGGCAACCATACTGAAGGACGAAGTCTGTGGGGCTTGTTGGTTCCGCAGATATTTTGGTCACATTAAGGAGGAGAACTGTCTATGTTTACACTTTTTTATACTGGAAATGCAGACAGCCCCAATATTAACAGTCTGTGATTCCCTTCCAAGTGTCACTCCTGTAATTTGAACTGAGTCATTATACTTGTATCAAACAACTCATCTAGATTTATATCATAAAGATGTCATCCTTAACTGTGGATGGATAAATTATAAAGTCACCCAAAGTATTCAATGTTAAGGAATTAAGCCATTGAAATATTTGGAAGGAAAACAGTTCTCCAACATCATATCATTGCTTGAAAACAAAAGCAATGATAAATAGTATGTCTGTGTCTGCATCTTCAAATAAAGTTTGCTGGAAAAGAAAAAAGGAAACATGCATGATAAAGAAATCTAAATTTGGTATCAATTAGTGAAAAATGAATTATATTAGTGAAAAATGTAATTGTATCACATATGTTAGATTATGGTGAAGTCAAAATATACACCATTTTTTCCTTGGGGACCATTGTAGTTCTTTGTACAATGAGTATTAAAAGATTTGTGTAAATGTTTTTGACAAATGAATTAGGAGAGGAGAGTATGTCACTTTTGAACTGAAGGTTTAAGAGATTCATGTGCTGCTACCCATTTGCTATTTCTGTTTGTCAAAATACTAGCAAAATTCCAGGTAAGCATGGCTCCTAAAACCTGAACCCAGCCATGAAGATTTATCAGATGTAGTTATGTAACATGAACATGAGTTAAATTTTTATTGTTGTTAGAACTTAGTATTGAAGCTTTTGTTTTGTAGTAAAATTGCCAATGGAAAAATGCACTCTAGGTGGGGCTTTTGTAAGGTTGGTTGTTTTCTTAATTTGTGTGTGTGTGTGTGTGTGTATGTGTATCCAAGGGCAGAATAAGAGGACTAGTAAATATATTTTTTCAGGAAAGAGCATTAAGGGCATTTAGCTGTACAGTTTCCAAAAATAGGCCTAGGGCTAGTCTGTGGAAGGAGATAAAACATGACATTAAAAAAGAAGCAAAATTTTTTATGTTTCAATTGAAGATTAAAATAGAGGAGGTGAGAGGGCATGGAATCCCAAACTCAGAAAGGAGAAAATAGAAAATATGTCTAAGAAATTAATGGATCACAGCACAATGGCTGATGAGCAAAACCTAACGAGGGCATAGACCACTGACAGACTTCCTGTGCTGAGTAATGAATGATGCGTTTCTTGGACAATGACATCTAATACTCAGTGGAAAGTTATTTCTACTCCAAGATGTAATTACAACCATTAAGAACAATACCTTTGTAAACATCTGTCCTGCATGTCACCCAGCTATTGATTCTTGGGATAAATTAGAGTGAAGATATGACAACCACTGCACAGTGGCAGCCAGTGCAGAAAATGAAACAGAGAAGGCGGAGAAATGCAGAGGAAATGCCTACAATGCTATGAAAACTTAAACACGTGCAGCTTCAGAAATGTAGGCGATGAAGGGATTTTGGCTCAAACTGAGCATTAAATTGCTTTTGCACATGAGAAAAGCAATGTTTCATGGAAACAGTTACATGTAAAGTTTTGAGGAAACTAACAAAGTCGTGTTCTGAAGACCCAAGCTGGCCCAAAGTGTTAAGAGAAAGACTCTATTGATATCAACAAGGGTGGTCCAAACCTGTAAAATAATACCTCAGCTCATGAACGCTTCTGTTTGCAAACAATTCGGTTAAAAAACAGATGTTTTGGGGAAAAATTTGCTTTGGATCATGAACTCCACATAAGGTGACAAACATTAACGCGGCCACCTTCCCCACATGAACACAAACGTGGAATGAATTGTTTGCGAATTGAGGTACCGCTGTATTGTATAAGGACATGCTTTTGTGCCGGCAAGATGGAACCATATTGCTAGGGGTGAAGATTACCATCATAAATACTAGAATATTATTTATATTTTTAAATAGAATAAATAGATAATTGAATATTCTTTTTCTAATGGCAGAAAATAAAATATTTTAAAAGACGAAGTGCCGCCAGGGATGTAGGTTAGTGGCACAAGTGCCTTCCTAGCAAGCACAACATCCTGAGTTCAATTCCCGGTATCAAAAAAAAAAAGAATAAGAGTAAGTGCCTGAAGTTAGTAAATATTAGGGGAATCTAATGGAATATTAGATTAGAATCTAATGGAATCTAGGGAAATATCATTCTGATGTAATGATATTTATTTCTGACAGAGATTTTCTAGGTGGATGAACAAGGAATCAGACCAATCCCTTCTCCTGTCATACCTACCTGGAACCACAGACATTGTGCAGGAAAGAAACCTCCCTTCTTTAACCTCACATGGCTCGGAGCATCTGCTGTGAGGAACCATTACTGCTGAGACAGAGATGATGAAGATTCCTTCTTCATCTTTCATTCATTGAATAAAAAACAAAATCAATGTGAAGCCCATGAAAGCACAAAGGCAAAATATTTTCACTTTAAAAGTTACGCTAATTATATTCATTTCATTCTAAATTTATTAACACTTCAGTCATTTTTTTTTACATATTTATTTGCAGTCCTAGGGACTAGCTTGAGACCTTTGCATCTCAGCTACCTTCCCAGCGCGTATTTATTTATTTATTTATTTATTTATTTATTTATCTATCTATTTTTAGGTAAGGGCTTGCTGAGTCATTAAGTTGCCCAGGCTGGGCTTGAATATGTGATCCTCTTATCTCAGCCTTCTAGAGTGCTATAACTCCAAGCATATACCACTGCACCCAAGTTCTAGCATTATGATCATGAATTTAGGCAGAGAAATAGTCAAGTAGATTTATATATGTTTTTATACACATACATAGGTGCACAATATCTGGTATGTATACTTTTATGTATATATGTATTAACTAGCACTCCCCAGGGAAACACAAAATACAAATACATGAAGAGGGATTATAAATGACTATCTTACAGGGTTACATAAGTTGAAAAGTTGTACAGTCTATTATCTACAATCTAGAGAAAAAAATACAGCAGTTTAGTAGCTCAAATGCTTAAGAACCTGGGAGGCAGTGGTAAATTTTCCAGTCCAGATCTGAACATCTGAGAAATAGAAGCCTTGAACTTGTACAAAATAAATGTTCAGTTTAATCAGTAATAGTTCATTTAATTATTCTCCAATCTGTGTGTGTGTGTGTGTGTGTGTGTGTGTGTGTGTGTGTGACTGGCAAATAAACTCAGGGTGTCACACAGGCTTGGCAATTGCTCTACCAATGAGATACATCCCCAGTCTTGTTTTTGTTTTTTGGGGGGGTTTTTTTGTTTTTAATTTATTTGAGACAGGGTCTTGGTAAATTGCCATGCTGCTTTGAACTTATGACCTACCTGATTAAACTTCTTGAGTAGCTGGGATAACAGATGTGCAACACCACAGTCAGCTCTTCCTCCATCGTTTTGCTCCTTTAGGCTCCCAAAAGGTGTGACAATGACCACACTTGCTGGGTAGGCCCATCTGCTTTAGGCCCTTCCACCAACTAAATGCTACTCTCCTAGAAAACCTGGTGTTTAATCGGATCTCTGGGCACCCCCATCCCAGTCAAGTAGACAAATAAGCTTAATCAGAATAAATATATTCCTTTACAACTTGGTGCCCATAAATATCTCCTTAAGACACAGCTAATGTCTAATGAAGACAAAAACCATAAGACAAGGCCATAATTCTGCCTAAAAAGAATCAACTGTCTTGTGTTGGTTGTGTATAAAATAAAATTTGCTGACTTCTTCATTAGAAGAGGCAGAAACCTGAGTGATACTACTTATAGTATGATGCAAATTAATATTTCAACACTATGATACAAAGTCAATATATCTTATGTTGAATGACAAAGAAATAATAAAGGAAAGGTGATTTTAGATATATAGTCATCCCTTGTTATATTCAGGGACTGACTCCAGGACTTCCAGAGATAGCAAAATCTGTGAATGTTCAAGTCACCTATATAGAGTGAAAAATAATTGCATATAACCTGAAAATAGATTCCTGTATACTTTAAATTATCTCTAGATTACTTATACCTAATGTAATGAAAATATTATGCAAATAGATGTTATAGTATAATTTTAAGGACTAATAACAAGTAAAATGTCTTTGCACATTCGATACAGATGCAGTATAGTTTTGTCCATAGGTGGTTCAGTCCTATGGTTCAATCCATATTATGCAGAAAGTGTAAATATAAAGCCTAGTCGTGTGTATGTGTGTGTATAGCGTAACCCATATGTGCATAGAGAGAGAAGAGAGGAAAAGACAGACAGAGATAGAGATTTATAATAAGTCACTTATGGCTGCTTTACTGATTTCCTAAAAATATAGGTAACAAAGTATAAATGAATGACAACTGTATATTCTAGGCTTTCACACAAGTAATTATGTATGAGTTTATAATTACTGACTCCATTGTTTGTTTTCAGGAGATTCAAATTTAGAGAATGTGAATGTGAAACAAGGAATCTTTAACTCTGATGAAATTCTTTTCCATGGAAGAGTAGTTAGAAATTTATTTCATTATAAAGTGTGTTTCCAGGAAGTGGGTGAGCCAATTAAGAGTCATAAGGTGGCTGTGCTATATCATATTATAGGAAAGAAGTTTCTTAAAAAATAAAACTTTATTGGACATTAGTTATTTTGAGATATTTGCTTGATTCCTCCCAAGGAATTAAGAAAAGTCAAAAGGTTAAGAAATGCTTTTTGATACCTGTATTACAATTTGAGTCATTTTATAGTAAAGCACTGTTAAGATGAAACAGAAAAAGAAAAACTCTTCAATCCTAGCACCTCAAGCTAATCATGGTTTATTCTAATTTATACTCAATTCTGGAAAGCCTTTCAGAATTCAGATGTCACAGTTTTCAGCTATTAAAATAGATGCTTTAGTTTTCTGTTACTAAAACAAAATTTCAAAGATTGTGTACTTTGTAAAGAAAATAAGATCACAGTTTTGGTGGTAGAGACTCTTAAAATCCTGAAGCCTCAACAGTCCAGCCTCTTGGGACGACCACATTGCAGATGGTATCACAATGGCAGGTAAACGTGGGAAAGTCTTCATAAAAACATAAGTATCAGTCTCAGTTGCATGAAAACATGCTCTTATAGGAAGCACCTGGAGCCGCACAAGGACTATATTAGTGTCTAATCACTTTCTATTTGTTCACATGTCTCACGTGGCCACACTGGGGAAGAAGAGTCCAACTTATGAGTTATTGAGGAACACACACAACCCATTGCCAAACTTTAGAAAGAGCCATTTTCAAGGTAGGAATAATTTCCTTGCTATTAAATATCAAGTATTTTTAAAGTGCACAAAAATAAAGGAATTTGATTACTTGAGTTCAATGTTGTAATACTAACAATAAAACTTCAAGCTATAATGAGAATTGTATTAGTAAACGTTGTTTTTTTAATTCATTTTGTTTTGGTTTTTTGAGATAGGGTCTTGTTTTGTAGTACGGGATGGCCCTGAACTCCCTGCACAGCACAGGCTGGGCTCGAAGTCATGTGATCCTCCTGCCTCATTCTACCGAGAAAAGAAGGAAGGGAGCAGCAAAACGTAGCAGATAAGGCTTTTCCGTACTTTTCAAATTCCAACATCAGGTTTAAACGCAAGATCTCCATGGAATAAATTGATGGTAAAAAAAAAAAAAATACAAGGAAACAGAACAATTCCCTTTTGGCATGAGTAATCTTACCTGAGAGTCAAATTGGTGTTTTCTATATATTTTTTTTACTTTCTTTATCAGAAGTTCTAGTTCCATGAGTATAGCTCCTGGCAGAAAGTACAAAGTTACTGTGAAAACAGAATTGTATCCTAGAAGGTAGGAATCTCATATATAATGCAAAATTTCTTTTGAAAAATCTGTCTAGGCTGTTGCTTATGGCTGACATTCATTTTTATTACTACTTAATATTTCATTGTGTAAATATAACACAATTTGTTTATCCATTTGGTTTTTCACAGACATTGTGGCTATTTACAGTTTGGAGCTATTAGAATCAAACTTCTGTGAGAATTTACTAACAGCTATTGTAGTGAATGTGCTTTATTTTGTTGTATTTAATGTCCATATAAAGTTTTATAACTTTTTATTTGTGAGAAAAGAAAAACTTACGTTATTAGATTTATTTATACATACCTGATATGAGTGATAATATTGTGAATGGCACCCTTAATATGTTTTTCATTACCTGTCATTTAATGTAAAAGTTGTATTTGTTTCTATATCAATATTTTATTCAGCAACCTTACTAAATTTATTTATCCTTATAAATATTTTCTACAGGTTTTAAGTATATTGTATTCTGTTTCATAATTATATAATCTGAATATAGTAAAAAGTATCCCCCACATCTGTGCCTTCATTTTTTTGTCTTAAGTCTTACATTCCTGAAAACTGCAGGCCAATTTTGAAAAACTATAGTAAAAGCATGGATCTTTGTATTATTCCCAGTATCAAAAGGAAAGCATTCACCTTTCATCATTAATATTTGTTTTATGTTACATAATTATAAATTGAGAAAGAAAATTTTGTACATTTAGTCTTGAAGAATTAGAAGAATTTTTCATAAAAATTGTTTTTCTTCTAATTGAGAAATAGAACGTTTCTTCTTTATGATCTTAATATGGTGAAGTACATGAAAGAATTTTGTTTTCAATGTGAACTAATCTTGTATTAATACACAATTAACATAATCTGTTAATTTTACATGTTACTGAACTTTTACATAATTTTACTGATAAATTTTATTTTTTTCTTCTCTGGTTATATTTGTGAATTCTTCCTTTTTGTTCTTTCCTACTTAGATTTGGATATAAAATTTCTCCAATAATAGCAAATAATGTGGTGGAATGTTTTCCTATTTTTCTGTTTTCTTTATGAATTAATGCAATGTTGGTACATTCCTACTTTGAATGTGTATAAGTCTGTTTATGAATCCACCTTGGGCTCATGATTTTTTTAGAAATAATATTTTTCTTATAAGTTCAAATCATTTTCTTATTCCTGTACCTGTAAAGGTTTTAATATATTTTTCTTATTTAGTTTCCCTTAGTAAATTACATGTTTTCAGCTTTCCATTCAAGTCATTTATTTTCAAATAACTAGGTATTTACCTGTTTAACAATGAAGGTTCTATTGCAATATTTTTTTGCATTCCTAGTTTTCCTTATCTGTGCATTTTGTCTCACTTTTCTGCTTTTGAGTAGTCCCACCTTAAGTTTATCACTTTATCAAGTTTGTTCATATAATAGACTTGTGGCATTATTAAGCACCT
Source organism: Dinomys branickii (assembly GCA_004027595.1). Lineage (NCBI taxonomy): Eukaryota > Metazoa > Chordata > Mammalia > Rodentia > Dinomyidae > Dinomys > Dinomys branickii. The sequence goes on from PVLD010017109.1 coordinate 22,349, forward strand.
CCATTGTATATCTGTGTTTTTATAAACTACATGAATGACTTACCTAGCCTGGCTTCTGCCTTCCACAGAGCTGCGGCTATAGGCCTGTGACAATTGAATAGCTTAGAACTAGATATTTTTAAGACTACATTAATGAATAGCTGAGTTATGAATTAGTCATGACCAACAAATTTTAGTATATTCCTAATTATTGTCTACAGTATTGTTAAAATTCTATTTCCATTTCCTTAATCTATGAACTATAGAGAAATATTTCCTAATTTCCCAACATACAATGGTATACTATGCATCATATTTGCAGAGAAGTCAGAAAAATATTCAATGTGATGTTAATCTCTTGAAATTTATTGTTTATTATACAATAAAATGTCATTAAAATTCAAAATTGCTCTTTTCACATGTATAAAAGAAACTCTGCATGAATTGGGGTGATTATTATATATTATATAGACTTTGTGTCCTGCTAATTTTTAATTACTGTATCAGTTACTGAGATACATACTTCACAATTATTGAACTGTTTTCTATTTTATTAAATAAGTTTGGTCTGTAAATTGAGGTTATATTTTGATGACATACATATTATTTATGCATTGTTATTAATTTAAAACGTATGTTACCATAACATAATTATCTTTACCATTAATATGCTTTTTTCAAAGAAAATAGAATTTGTCTCACATGCGGTATTTGATTCTCAGTTTTCCCTTATACTATTTCCATGTGATTCTTCTAAGTAACACTTGGTTTTGTATGCTGACGTGAAGATGTTTAGGTTTTATTTTAGTTATTGAATTTATTTCTTTTAGGTTAGTATAGGGCCACCTCCATTCTCCGTCCTTTGATTTTTGTCTGTTTTTACCTATAATCTTGAACTCTTTCTTTTATGGTAAAATACTTTAAAATTCCGTGTCTTATTCACCAACTGTAAGATTTATGATTTATCCTTTTCCTCTATTATCGGTCTTCTATACTCACATGTGGTTCATGTCTTGCTATTATCTGGAATCATAATTCCGTTTTTTAAAAACCTAAGGCTTTACACATGATAGGAAAACACTCTATTTCTGAGCTACACTCCACCCTGGAGAGCTTCAATGTTAAAAATAGACTAAAATGTATTTTTTGGGGTTTTAGATATTCAACACCTATTTACATTGTCCCTTTGTGTATTATGTTAATTGTCCTTTGTATTATTGATAAAATATTAGAAATTTTGTGAAGGATCACATTCTTGCTGCCTACGATTCACATTTAGGAAACTTTTAATGTAGGTCACTTGATGATTTTCTCACCTTTTGTGGTGAAATGCTGTGAATTTTGAATTGGTCTTTACAGATGTTTTCAAGTACATGAAGTCAACACAGACTTGATTACTTTTGACATGTTGAAGACACTGCCTCACTTTTTTGACATTCATTGCTGCACTAGCGAAGCCAGCAATTAGTCTATGTGCCACTCTGTGAAGAAACTGTGTTTCCTCTGCTGCCTGACTTTGGTTTCCCTTTCAACAATTTATCTATAATGTATCTCAGTATGAATTTCTATTTAATTTATCTTGCTTAGGGCAGAATCTGTGGTATGGTCTATTATCAGGTCTGAAGAATTTTCAGTCATTATCATTGTGCACATTACCTCTACACAGTCCTCTCTCCATTATTCTTCTTGGACTCATTCTGTTCCCTAAAACTACATTCTCTCTCTTGCATTTTATGTTTGGTTCCTCCCTGTGCTTTATTATGAACAATATCTTTGTATCTCTCTTCTGGTATATTAATTTTTACTTCTGCCCTGTCAATTTTACTGCTAAGCATTTCTGTTGCGTTTTTAATTTATTTTATTATATTTATATGCCTAATGTCCCGCTTTGTTCTTTTCAATTCTGTATCCAGATAGTTTCTTTTGCCATGCATATATTTTCAGGTTGCCGTTTATTTTTTCAAACATAATAAGCACAGTCATTTTGTAAGTCGTTTTGGATATTTCCACTATTTAAAACATGAATATTATATTTCTGCTATGTGCATTTTTACTCTTTGTTGTCTTGCTGCATTTTGTTCTATTTTCTCATTCCGTAATTTAAATTTTAATTCATATATAAAAGCATAATAATGTTCACACCATCAAGTAATGTGAGACATTTCAATATATCTATAAATTGCATATTTAAATCAACTTAAATATTATCTACCCCCTAAAATAAATATCATTATTTTGTGGAGAGAATTTTCAAAACCCATCTTTCACAAATGTTCAGTACACTCTTATCATCTATAGGTACCTCCCTGTCCAATAGCAGAGGAGAACATTCAGGTCCTAATTAAGTGTAGCTTAGTAAACACTCAACACTTTCCTTCCCTCCCTTCCGCCTAATCCACCAGTTTCTGGGAACCGCATTCTACTCTCAATTTCCCACAGACCAACTTATTTAGTTTCCACGTATGAGTGAGATCATGATGTGTTTATCTTTCTATGACTGCCTTCCTGAGTGTTAGGTGCGTGCGTGGTACCTTTTAACGTGTTTTTGTGTCTTAAATTTTTCTTTCCAGTCTATGCCATTGTTTTACAATCGGAGTTTATTTTTACTCATAGGTCACTGAGACCTGTCAGGGAGGTCATCTGTGTTCTCTCTTTTAAATGTAGTTTATACAATTCATTCAATTTTTTAAAAAAGGAGCATAAAATAAGAAACAATGTATTTTAGAAGAAAATATTTCTTCTTTCCTTTTACTATGTATTCGTTAATTTAGTAAGTAGAGTTACTTTCTAACCTGCACTGAATACTTGCAATATCTCCTTAAAAGAAAGTATCTTTAGCTATATTTAATACAGATAAAATGCATTCAAATATTTTGCAGTTAACTGATAGTCCAATAAAATTTTAAAACAAACTAAAATTGATGAAAACATAAACTGACTGAGATTTACACATAATATACATAATTCTTAATGCTATAGGGGCTATTTTTATATATTTCATTAAATAGGAAGCATTTACACCTGTTCAAATTGCATCCTGTAAATAATCCATACCCATACCCAGATCCTGACTTTGGGGTAGAAAGAAATACCATGCTGTTTTCTTTCCCAATTGAGATAATTTTCACATTTTTCGCTAAAATCTTACATTAGTGGAGAAGAATGAAATCATTTCCTTGGCAGAAAATTGAGAACTTAATTTTAAGTAAGCGGGACACAGAAATTTAAATGTCCTACAGTTGCTCGCATGTGAGAAAGTAAAGGAGGTAAGCAAAGGAGAGTTGGCGGAAAACCAAAAGGTAGACATGTTACTGGCGGTGGAGAGGAGGACCAGAGGGAGAGGGGTAGTGGAAGGTAAGGAGGGGAATAACGGGCTTGAAGATTATCCAGATGTGCTATATCCACGTACCAACCCCCACCAAGAAATGTCCCTATGAGTCTGGCAAACACACTAATGAAAAAGACATAAATGAAAATACTACATAAAGAAACAAAAAGAAAATGGAAGTAGTATTACACTTATATGTACTGGCTTTGTGTAGTAAATCTGTATTTTCCCTCTTAATTTTTATCTAAAAATTATCATCTTAAATGTGATTATTTAGGAAGACAGTAACAATACTAAAAATTGAAACAGCAAAAACAACAGAACAATTGAGAAACAAACATAAACAAACAGCTATGAAGTTCTCTCTCTGTCACCCTTCAGTACTGTACCATCTGTCTTTAGCCAGAGCTTATTCTCCCCTGAATTTCCTTTTATCCTCAGTTTCAAATACACCTTCTGATCTTGGGAGCCCTACACACTGTGTGGGACAGATTCTTATGACGTGCTTTGGAAACTGCTGGCAACTTGTTCGTATCGCTTTTAGCTGAAGAGTCTTATTTTCATCCTCTGTGCGACATCCTGGCAGAATGTTCCTGAGCCACAAAGCGGGTTCCTATCAATTGCTATTTAGCTTTTTTCATCCAACTGGGGGAAGAGATCTTGTCCGAATGCTACTTCTTTAGTTTCCCACCTATAAGCCACATATGGAATATTATTCCATAATTTTTTCTCCAGACTTGTTAAATTCAGAGTGCCTCTAAAATAAAATTCCAACAAAGGTTCAACTATTGTTTTTCCTGTTATGAAATCCAGTGTGACATTCACTTCATTTCTACAGACACACTAGTGCTTCTGCATTGGTGGAAACTACCTGAGAACTACAATGCTGTCCTTGCTTTTGCCATCTTCAGTTATTAAAGATGCCAGTAAGGCAGGTCAGAGAGAGCCTTTCAGCAGAGCCAGGATAAAAGAAGTAGGTGGTCATTCTGAAAATTTCAGGACATTGTGTCTAAGAGGGGTAGAGTACACATTTCTATCTACTACGGCTACCTAAAAAACCAGTATTATCACTCTGTCACCTTCCTCAATAAGAGTGAACTCTTCAAACTTCCCCTCTTCTTGCTGCTTCATATAGTTTTTTCAGCAATTAAATATAAGCAGGGCCTTTGTGTAGGTCCATCTAATTTAAAAATCATTTCTTTATGCCCTGGATACCCTTTCCATTCCTCAAGGGTGTTTTAAATATCACCATATACCTGTTCATATCGGCAGCCAGCCAGGATTATGCACAAATATTGCCATTCACATGGTCTTTGCTCATTAATTTAATTGGCCTATAGTTATCTAGTCTCCCACAGGGAAACAAAATAGCATGAAACCCTTCACCATTTGTATATTAAGAGGAGGGAAAATGCTTTATTTGGAATATTGCAACTTTTATTTGATGAAAGTTACTATTAACATATTTTCATAATCTTCTCAGCCTAGCAACAGCAGGAGTAAAAGGTGTGAGGGCCATGTAATATTCATGAAATTAAGACGACTTGAGATGAAAGGGAGTTCCATTAGAGAGACCAAGTGTGACAATATGACACATATTTGCATATTTTACACTTTAAATCTTTTCAGCACATCCAAGTTGATATATGGATGTAAACATGCATTGCCAGTTTTTAGCATATTATAAGCCCTCAAGACTTTGCATGCATTTTAATATGTTTCATTATTGCTGTAGATTTTAATTTCCAAACTGCACAGCTTTGATGGAAGGAAGCTGCAAGTCAAGGCATCTGGCCTCTGCCCCAGGCAAGCACAGTCTTTTCCTTGAATATTTTGGGCAGAAACTAGTCTATTTCATTGTGGGGCAGTGGGAGAAAATTTTTTTAAAAAGTGCTACCCAGAAGCACGTTTTGTTTGGTACACATACTAATTAAATGTTAACTTAACCATCCTGGCAGGAAAGCTAAAGCATTCAACTGCAGGTGTGCCAAAGGAGAGAAGCGGCGTGGCACTTTCACAAACCCTTTTCCCTCCCCTCAGAAGTCCCAGCTCTTGCTCTTTGAGCATAGATATTATTGAACACCAGGGTTAAAAAAGAAAGAATTCAAAACTGTGCTCATTCTTTAAAACAACTCAAGATTTTCAGTTGCTCATTTTACTTTCTGGAACACAGTCTCTTTTGCTAGTTAAGAAGTTCTCACAAATCCAAGAGGACGTATTTGGCCCAAAGATCATAAAATTTACATCATTTTAGAGTTTCATTTTTTTGTTTTCTCTTTTATAAATACAGTTAAATCACACTGACTTTCGTTTGCCCATTATCTCTACATAAAATTTAAAGGTTAAAAGAAGGAAAAGTTGTCTCTTCCTTTTCTATGTTGACCTTTAAGGAAAAACAGATGACCTTTAAAGAGAGTTTCCAATGATCATATCAAAATGCATGCTTATTTGTGTGAAGTGATCATCCTCAATTATTAGCTTCTTCTAAGCATTTAATAGCATTTTGTTTTAAATTTTAGTGATATGTTAAAATACTTAATAAAAGAACCCTGAGTTATACATCTTTCCATAAATGGTGAAAGTAGAGACCAACTACTTAGGAATATAGTTGTATAGCTCACAAATACAAAAATGCTGTTAAACATAACATCAATTAAAAAGGAATAAAAAGCTGCATTGCTTCACTAAAGGAATATAAACAAATTGAGGAAAGATAATGCTTAGGTTTTTAAAGTACATTTTACCATTATGAAAACATGCTCATTCACTTGCACAGGAAAGCAAAAAAACCCTCTTTTATTTTTTTCTGATCATTCTTTCTTTTCTAAAATTTCATAAGTGATCACAAAATAGCTACAAATATTTTGAAGAATTATCTCTTCCTATATTTTAATAGCTCAACTGTTAACAGTTGAAAGAGTCATTGCAATTTCAAGTTATCACACAATCATATATCATCACAACAGAAGAGCTTATTTTTCAGAACTTGTGCTAGTGCTTAGAACACAAAAAGGTGGCTGGATTTGGTCCCCACTTTCCCTCTGCAGTGAATAGCTCAGTGCTATGCTATAGGATAGAAGTCCAATCAAGTTGATGTACACAATGGCGATTTCTAGCTTTTATTTTATTTCTCTCACGTGTGCTATTTTTCAAAGTCCCAAAGAGGAGCTTTCTTATGAAGAGAATCACAGGTCCCCTGCACTATTATTGGAGCCAGTTTTATAACATGATGAGAAGTTTTTTTCATTTGGAATTGTGATGGCTCTTAGAATATTACCAAATTTTTGTATCATCTTATGACAAAGGTTTAACTTTCAATTCTATGAAGGTGTTCCCTTGAATCGCATTCTATCCCACCATTGAGTCATATTTAACCTTCACAACCTTTTCTTCTATCTTTCCTGGTAAAAATATACTTTATTTCCAGAGCTCAATCAATATTCAAGGCAAACTATTTTCCTACCTAGTCCCTACTACATTTGAAGTCCTTTTAAGACCCAAGGCATAAGCTATGAATCTTCCCTGACTGAATTATTCTCCCACAAGATGTCATCCTGGTTAATTATAATCAGCACCGATGTCATGGACTCTGTTCTGTACAAGCACTGAGATTTCTTTTTCTGGTGTTCACTGACCTGTGGCTAATCTACCTTCATCCTTTGGGAACTTCCACTTGGGAAAAATAAACAGCTTTTGTCACAGCCAGTCTTTTTCCAGGCTCCATTTTCACGGCTCTTTTGACATCCATACGTCTGTTCTTCACCACAGAACCTCTGGCTTCTCTCTGTCCTGTCCTAGAGATGCTTTTGTTAAACTGTCTCTATGTTGCCACCAATGTGGCTCAATTCTGAGGGCTACACATGTCTTTTCATGGGTGTCTGCTTCCACCAACACCATTGTGAACAGCAAGGCTACAGGAATCACAGCTGTCATAAATGAATACCGAATATTTGTTCATTTATCAGCTTTGAATATTTGATCAAATTATAACTCACAAAGTATCAACTGCTTCTGAATGTCTCCCAGTCCTTCAGGTGAATTAGACAGTGACACAAATGGTATAATTTCCCCCATTTATGTTCTCTTGATCATTTGTGGTATAACATCCTGTCTGTGTGATTATTTGTTTCTTCTTTGAATTTCACATGACATTTAATCAAAAACTACAATCAGAAAACTAATTTAACAAGGATACATAACTCACTCTGAACCTTTATACCTCAAACACAAACTCTGAATACAAAATAATAAAAAGAAGAATGATAAAATGTACAATGATAAAATGAAATACAAAACAAAAATGATAGTGTGGAAATAATAGAGACTGTCATTGAATGCTTACTGTAAGTCAAGTACTTGATTGTACTAGTTCTTCCTCATGAAAGGTTTAGAAGGTAGGTTGTTTTTATCCCCATTTTCAAGTTGGAAAATTGAGGTTGAGGAAGGGTAGATTACTGTCCTAATACTGTAGAGCTGACATAAGGAAGCACATTGCTCATCCTTAGCCACTAGACTGTACGTCCTATAAGCTTATGCTTTCTGTCAAGCTATCAATCATAGTTTTTAAAAATCCACTTCCAACTCAACACTCTAGAAAAAAGGGGTTTTGCTGCTCTGGTACTGGATTAATATAAAAAAAGAACACTGTTTTAGTTTACTTCATACTTCTGACAAAGTTCAGAAGCTATGTCAACTATATCAAATATTTCATACTGATTTCTTTATTAAATACAATTTTTTTCCATCATCAGATCTACTACATTCATAGCTATTCTTCCCCCATCGGAGTCTATTTCCTTATTTCCCAGCTGTTAAGGTTGACACAATGAGTCAACTTGAGGAGTCTAGAAACTTAACTGAATAACTCAGCAGTTCTACATCCTGGGGTGAAAAGGACAGGTCCTTGCTCCTATAGGATGTTATTCATTGTGTCAACTTGAGAAGTTTAGAAGGTTAACTGTTTGACCCAGCAGGGAATCTGGGTCCTTACTTTGTATTCATTTTGGGCCTGTGCAAGGGGAGGGTATTGAGACAATGTGGGTGTGGGTAAACAGCTGGCATACAATATAAGGAGGGAAAAGGAGCTTGCTCCTCTCCCCGTTGTGCTCTTGCTGCTTTTGCTATCTTGTGCCTTCTTGAACTGTTGCTCCTGTGCCATGCCACCATGCCTTGGAGCCAGCTGATTATAAACTAAGACCTCCACAAACTGTAAGCTAAGTAAACCTTTCCTTCCTTAATTTTGGGCATTGATTATTTTGTCTCAGCAATGAGAGAAAAGTAACTAAGACACCAGCATTTCCCATATTCACCTACTGCTTCTATTGAACAAAAGACTTTTCTTTTTTCATACTTGTGATCCTTCTTCCTCCTGTAATTTTCCAGGATGAAGTGATTTCTGGGAAACTCTCAAACCCTGGCCAGCTTCAATCCTTTCTTGTTGGTTTGTATATCAGTTACCTTTCTCTCACAGATCTTATTTTCTCTTTTATGTACACCCACATTCATTTACTGGAGTATTAATTATTAACCATTTACTTAATGCCAGACATGGATAAAGACCAGGTGATAAAATAATGAAGAAGGCAAATTGAACCATGCTCTTTTTGAAGTAGAGATGACAGCAAAAAAGTGAAAGAAATAATAAGCAATTGCAATAAAGTGGTGATTTTTTATGACTGTGGGCAAAGATAATAGAAATAGAAGTAATGGTGCAAGAAGTTTTAGTGATGGAGATAACACATAAACCTCAGTAGAGGCAAGGCCAGAACAGGTACAAAAGGAGCACAAAGCAGAATGTGGGCCGAGAATATACAGTCTTTTAAAGGATGTTCAGGCGGAAATAATGTTGGTCAAGCCATAACCAGTCCAGGTATCATCCTAAATCCATGATAAACACCCTCATTTCCATTTTAAATTGTGGGTCAAACTTTAAATACAGTATTTTAAGTAGGCATCAGGAAAAGAGGTGTAAAATCATGGCATAGAATTGAGGACACTGTCTTAACGAGATTTTAGAAAGATTATGCTGGCTCATTTGTGTACATGAGTTGGTAAATGCCATGCAGGCAGGGATAAAGTTATAAAATTCTTGCCATATTCCAGGTGAGGGTGAATGGTGGTCTCCAGACACCAGTGGGATCAGTAGGGATCAGACAAACAGACGTATTCCCAAGATGTTTATCCATAAATGACTTAGCAATTGGTAAATATGGGAGGTCAGAAAAAGTCAGGTCTTTCACTATGGGCATGAGGTGTGTGGGTACAGAAAATAATGTAAAGGAGGGAAAATAATAGCTGTAAGAAACTCTAGAATATCTACCATTATGTATTATTTCTTATTGCTAGTGCATGGTTGAACTGTGCCTTTTCTATTAAAAGAGACTTTAAACTCATAAGTCCAAGAGTTGTCTTGCTTATTTCTACGTTTCTTAAATAACTCAACACCAAGTTAAGAACTCAATAACAGATCAATAAATGTTTTTCAGTAGTTACCTTGATTTGTGCTCAGAGGTAAGCATTACCGTTCTGGCTCAGAGATATCATTACGGAAGTGTTTCCTCAATTATAAAATAACATTTGAACTTAACATGTGTCTATAGAGCTTTACTTTTATGTACCTGGTCTCAGAATGGCATTTCTAAAATCTACTTCATCGAGTGTTTGCAATTACATAGCAAAAATAGATGGGAGAAAAATCTGTTTTCAGAAACTGGGAAGCTGGGAATATATTCAAAATATTCCTGTGAAATGGTGGGAGGTAGAAAAAATAACGAAGCTGGCCAAGCTTCTTCTGTAGAAAGTCAGTCGGGCATTGCAGTTCTTTTCCCCTGAGTTTGTGCTTTTCCTCGCTCCAGGACTATCTATCACTGCTTGTAAAACTCTTCCACTAAAAGATCTTAAAGTTCACAGTAAAGCAATGCAATTATTCTGAGTCATTCCTTCTTACCTTGTAACCTAATCTTTAGAGGTGCTGGGACTGAAGAACCACAGTGTCCGCCCAAAAGGAGCCTAATCTTGTCTCGGAAAGTAGCACTTCCTTGCCAAGGAGAACTTTCTCCTTTTGAATGGCTGCACAGAGCACAAAGAGGAGCCTGGTTTTATTAATGGCCTCGGGCATGCGGGGGGGGGGGGCTAAGTTAAAGCAGCCTTCTTCTCTACAGAGAATAGTATTCTCTACTTACTGAAGGCTTCTCTAGTCTTTTTTTTCCCTCTCTCGCTTTTCTCTTTATCCTTACAAGGGCTGTTGGCAGAAATCTTTGAAAGCTTTGAAACAGCTCATTACTGACTCCTAATTCAACAAGCTAAAAGGGCGATGTAGGTGCAGATTTAACTATAGTTTCCCCAATGCCTACTACGCGGTGTGCTCTGGGCTCAGTACTGCAATGATGAAATTCTAAGTGGGAAAATAAAAATCTGGTTTAATAACTAACAGGTCAGATTAGATATGATAAGAAAATCATCTAATCTGGTAAATTTGAAGCCAGATCTGCAAATCCCATTTGCAGTGATCATTTCACCAGCATGAACATCTGATTCTGGCTCTCAACAATCATGTTCATTTCCTGCATCCCAGTGGTGCCATTAGAAAGAAAGGGCATCTTTCTTCTCTTGGTCGAATACATGTCAGCTCATGCTTTTACCTAGTCCCCGCTGAGGTGATAAACAAATGTATTTGGGCATCCTGCTATTGGCTAAGCCTGATCCCTCCACTTGGGATCTGCATCTATCACCTTCAGCCTACCTTGCTGAGCCTGTTCTGTGTCATCTGTGTACCCTGCAACCCTGATTCTACGCAAACCTTGCTGCACTGCTATAATAAAACACCGTAGAGTTGGTAGCTTGCAAATAACACAGATTCATTTCTCACAGTTCCAGAAGTTGAGAAGTCCAAGATCAAGTCACTAGAGGATTTGGTGTCTGATGGGGGCCTCCATTTTGGTTCACAGATGCTGACTCCTTTGAGTGTCTTCACATGCGAGAAAGGATAGGATGGACCTAATTTATAAGGACACTGATTTTATCCATGAAGACTCTACTCTAATGATATAATTACCTCCCCCAATCTTCATCTCCCAATGGCCCTAACTTCTGATAGAATTATCTTGTTGATTAGATTTCAACAAATGATCACTGAGGAAACGTAAATATTTAGAGCATAACATTCTTCTTCAATCTTCCAAAATTCATATCCCTCTCAGGAGGAAAATACATTCCTTGTGTCCTTATAGCACCCAAAGTCTTATTTCATTCTAGTACCAAGTTGAAAGTTTAAATTCTAAGTCTTATCTAAGTATCATCAATATCAGATATAGGTAACACTTAAGGAGCACCTTATCCTGAATAATTGCTTAGCAAATACAAACAGTAAAATCAAACATGTTATGTTTCCATAATACAATGGTTGCACCTGCCTAAGATATGATGATTTTCTGCCTGTATGAAACTCTGTCAGTGTCAACATGATGGTTATCCAACATGGGGTTACGCTGCAGAACAACAACTTGGCCTTCCAAGACTAACTTCCACCCTCTTCCTCTTCCAGTCCCAAATAAACTTTCTACACCAACATTCCTCCAGTATTCTGAAGGTAGATACTTTGCCTGCCCGTATTAACTCCACCTTTAATCTAACCTGATAAAAACCTGTTCCCTAGCTCCTTACAATCTCCTGCAATGCTCCCGTGCAGACAATACGGGCTTGTTCTTATCTACCTCTGTCTCGTGCTCTGACTACCTGGTGCTACACACAAGTTAAGCATTCTCATTCCAAAGAGAGAAACAGGAAATAAGAAGAGGATGAAAAATCCTAAACCCATAATTTTAGGGCTTGAGGATAATCTTTGATATAACTGTGCCATCCAAGCCCACTGGCACCAGGTATCTACTTGAGCACCTTTGTTAGGCAGCGGTTGGAGATCCAAGACTCTGGGCATCTTACCGGTTAGAGATCCCCAGGACATGGCCTACACTGCAGTAGGCTGACTGTGGCTTTTTCGGACTGGGGTACAAGCTGGTGGCTGTCGTGGCCTGGGTGGTGGAAACTATATGACCCCATGAGTCCCCTTACTATCGCCCTAATGGGCACTGCTGTCGTGGAGAGGGCCCCTCCCATGGTAGTCCTCTGTCTGGGTTCTGCAACTTTAAATTCTAAGTGGAAATAACTACAGCACCAAAGCTTGTGCACACTGGTATTGGCAGAAATGTACCACATGCATTTTTCCAAGTTTTGCCACCTGTGCCCTCTGGAACAGTAACCATTTTGGTCTGTACCATACAGGGCTGATGCTTGCTGGAACAACTAGAACAATTCTGGAACAACTGAGGAGCATTACCCTGAAATGCAGGGGCCAGAGCCTTCAGGTAATGTGAGGCAGAGTTCGCTGAAGTCCTGTAAGTCCCCATACTTGACACCTTTCCACGCTGTGCCCATAATGGGAATGGCAGCAGGAATGAACTCAGAAATGCTCAGGGACATTCTTTCTTTGCTCTTGAAGAATAGCTCCTGGTTGGCCCATCAGAATTTCCTTACCAAAAAAAGGTCATTTGACCACACATTTAATATTCTGTCCCGAACATAATTCCACAGCCTTTATCATTTTGACAGAATTAGAATTTCCCAAATCTTTAATTTTTACTTCCTTTTTCATGAAAAATCCAAATTTTATACACTTTCTCTCTGTTCACATTTTACTATAAGCATATCGAAAGATGACATTTTGCTTGAAAATATCTTCACAGTCGCGTATTGTTTCATTGATCACAAGTCACACTTTCTGAGAACCCCAGCACAGGAATGTCATCCATCCTTTGTCACTTTAAAACAAGGATCAAATTTCTTACATTCCTTGATTTCATCTGAGATCTTATCAGAATGGCCTTCACTGTCCACATCAGTACCAATGTTTTTTGCAATCAATGTGTATTCTCTGAGATTAAGATGTTCTGTGCAGCTCTTCCCTTCTTTTGAGTTCTCATGATATACTTCACAGACCATTGATGAAAGAGGAGTTTTTCTATGAACCTCAAAATTCTTCTAACTGCTGTTCGTTACCGAATTCTACAAAAATTCTATATTCTAAGTATTTGTTATAGGAGCACACATACTCTTCCGTACCAATTTTGACTTAGTCCAGCAAGGCTATTATAACAAAATATCATAAGACAAGTGCCTTATAAATAATAGAAATTAGTATGGATAGGGCTAGAGTTTGAGAAATCCAAAACCAAGATTGTAACAGATTTGTTATCTCAGGCTAACTAACGTTTTTATTCAGAAGTTTGTATGTTTCTTCTGTGCATGCAAATGTTGAAGGGGACAAGGAAACTCGATGAGGAGGCTTTTATGCAAGGACACTAATGCATTTTATGTGGACCCTGCCTTTATCTTCTAACTTCCTTCCAATTGCTCACACCTTCAAATAGCATCACCGTGGTGTTTGGATACAAACATGAATTTTCAATAGACACAAAAAACCAGAACACTGAACCTACTAATCAACATTTAACCTCATTCAAATCTCCAGCCCCAAACAGAAAAGAAAAAAGTACAAAACAAAGCAGAAAAATATATTGTTTGATTCTATAGCTCACTTGATCTTCCCACTTTACCCTCATACCCCATTGACAGGCAAAAATCTTCCTCACTAAAAGCATTTAGATAAACTAGTAGAAATCAAGTGTTTGGCACACAGTAAGAAACACACTTCACCCGTTCCTCTTCATAAATCTGGCAGTGTACTACATCTCAGTCCTCTGCACAGGACCTGCTTTCAGGATTTGGTGTATACACACTACTCCTAGGTCACTTTCCTTTCTAGGCTTCCATGCTACCCTAGTTAAGGCTTGTTTCTTTCTCTGGCTGTTAAATTTTAGGTCCATTTATGGACTGTCAGCTACCGTTGGGTGCTAGCGTATGCCCTCTTCTTCACTCCCCCCACATCTCTTCCGTCGTCCTGTCATCTGCCCCTATGAATAACAATTGCATCCTGACTCCAAATTCTTTACCCCAACCCCAAAATATGCATATTTACATTCATACTGTTTTAGATAATGCAGAAGTGCTTCAAATGTAATACACCATTTTAGAAAATCACTCAGGATTAAAGGAGGATATGCTAGTATTTCAGAAAACAGTCAACATTCCTCTCTTTGAGACTTGTACAACCAGATATAGGGCAAGGTAGTCAGACTCTAAAAATATTTAGCTGATAAAAATGCCAGGATTTGATGAAAACTTACATGTGGGATTGAAGGCAAAACACTAGAAGTACTGCACAGGGTCTGCTGCCTTATTTCAATGAAAAGGAAACAATAAACGGAGGTACCGCTGAGCCTAGAGAGGCAGAGACCTGAGTCAGGTTCTGAAGGGCCCTATAAGAATTTGGACTTAATCCTAGCGAAACTGAAGAGCTGCTGGAAAATTGCAGACATGGGGAAGACAAACAAAAAGTGCTATTTGTTTATATTTTTCAGCCTACTCTGACTACTTTCTGAGATTTACCATGCAGCTGCGTAAACAAAAGAGATGCATATGGAAAAAACCCTAGAATCACTAATGATTAAGTTGTGCCAATATGATTGATGAAAGTAATAAATGTGGCTGAAGATAAGAGGAGGAACATTCTTTGAAATTGCAAGGGAAGGCTTCCCAGGAAAGGTAAACATTGAAAATCTGAGTTCAGACGTGGATGATGCATTAGATCTAAGTAGAAATAAAAAAGAATATAAGTTTGCAGGCAGAGGGAATTAATGAGTGTAAGTTAGCTACACACAGAAGCTGGAAGACAAGACGAAATTTTCTTGGGAGAGGGAGTGAGGGGTGGTGCAATGATGAACTTAACCCAACTGAAGGAGTAGCATAAGAAAAAGAACATCTTAGTGTACTTGTGAAGGACAGGGAAACCGAGATTGCACAGATTCTTCCCTGGGCAATTAGAAGCCTTTGCAGCATTCTGGATAGGGAAATCAGGACTATCTGTGCTTTAGGATGATATCATGGTGAAAGGTGAGTCTCCAGTTAAGCCTAAAAATGAGTTAAACACACACACACACACACACACACACACACACACACTCACACACACACACACACACACACATACTCACACACACAACGTTGAAGGAACTTACATGGTCTAATTTCACAGTGCATTAAGCTAAGATAATTTCAAAAGAAGCGGAATAAGATGCCAAATATAAGGATATGAAGAAAGACAAAACAGCAGGACTTCCAGAATGCAAGACAAACCCTAAACACGCTGTTCTAGTGTTTACCTGATAGTTCTCCAAAAGGTAAGCAGAAGCTATTTTTTTTTAATTTCTGGTAGAATACAGCTTAGTTACTCTTTTTATGGAGGAGGGCTTCAATTCTTTAATGAAAAGTGCATGGTTTCTATGTGCAATTTTTCTTCTAATTTTGTACCAGAGCCCTTATTTGAGTCCTGTAGTACATGACAATGTACTTAGGAGTACTTGTTCACAGCAATGAGTCTACAGTTTCTGGGCAGTATTTATGCAGAACATCCCTGCAAAGGAAATGCCACCACGGAGAGCAGCAAACAATGGAGGGCTGTTGGTGCTGTGAGGTAAGACTGGAGGGATATTGTTCAGTGGGCTAGGAGAAGTTTGGAAAGGCAGTGGGGGAAAGTCAACTCTGTGGTATTCAGCAGGATTTAATATGTTCCACAAGGCCAGCCAAAATTAATCTCAAGACACCAAAATATTTGACAGGTTAAAATAACTTCCAGGATTAGTTATTGCAGATAGTCTAGAACTGCAAAACAGCTAAAATGTTGGACAGCTTAAAATAGTTTCAAAATACATAGAAGAGAGTATTAAATCACAGATCAAGGCACAGGAACTCAGATATTCCTCATTGAAAGAATAAGCCAAAAATTAGCACAAGTACTGGAGATATTCAAGAGAAGAATAAAAATAACTCACGGTTTTGTAGACTAGTACAATAATTGCTAGGAAAAGGAACGCTGGCTATGTTTTATATTTTCAATAATTTTTCTCAGTTTTGTATACATGTGCATTATTAATGGTGCCAGAGTATCATAGGTCTATGTGAAGCATTATCTGAAAAGTAGTAAAGCAGGCAATATTGTAACTACCAGAACATTCTAGACTATTCAGGACATGTGTAGTACTGTTTTTGGACTATGATTTTCTAAATGAGAATGCATGGCAAAAAGGACGATGTAGAAATTATAGCAATAAAATGATTTCTTTTCCCTGTACCACAGTTCCAACACCTGAATACTATATCACTCACCTCTCAGTAGCTACAGAACCTGACAATGCCATCAGTAAAGAGCTCTTCAGAAGACATAACATCCCTTCCTAGAATACTTTAAAGAAAAAACCACCGCTAAGAGCAATAAAGTCAATTTGTGAACTTCCTGAGAAGTCAAGCAGCCTTTTCCTGTTCTTTAAAAGCTTCAGAAACCACCAGAACCCCAAGAATTGAAGCAATTATTCGAACTGAAGAGGAGAGCATGGGAAGAAGAAGTGATAAGACACCAGGAACGACCTGTGCCTTTTTACCCAGGACCAACTCCGATGTTCACTCTGTCAAATACGGTTGGTAAAGGAGACACAGGTGCAGTCTTTCTGTCACTATCATTTCCTCACTTATGTCAGGGTCTAAGAATGAAAACAGAGCGGAGACCAACTTCCTGTGTTTTTCTTAAAATTGGCCTCATGTGATTATTGATTATTGATTGCAGAATGCGGTTGACATTCATTTTACACACAAGTAAGGAAAAAAGTCCTTTATTAACAATTACATGAATGAACCTAAGAAAGCACCATAAAGCTAATCTCCTTTTGTAAAAGAGAAGAGCCAAGTAGCTGCTGATGGACATTTCCTCAGTGCTCTTAAAGAGGGCCTGTAGAATGATCTTCCCTAGAAAAGGGTTCTTCCCAGAAAATAAAAGTAACTTATGTCTCTTCTGTCCTCCCAGCCCTACTCCCAATCACTACTTCACTCTAGAGGTCAGAACACAGATTTGTTGCCCTCTTCTCAAATATTTATAAAATAAACTCCAAACCCAACAGATCACTCATGCAGCAAGCCACCTGTGATGAAAAAACAAAGAGCACAGAAAGTCTCCATGCTCCTCTCAAAAGTATGAGCACTAAATCCAGCGGGGTGGGCATGGCCTCAGGAGAAAGCGTTGGACAGAGGAATGGGCAGTGGTGAAGCTGCCTTGGGATGATGCCTGCCAACTCACACAGGATCAAGTGAACTTGGGAAAATGCTTCAGAACTTTGACATGGGAGGGCTGGACGTGAAGAGCTCTTTCACTCCTGCTATTCTGTGTTCTTATTGTGTTTTTCTCAGTAGCTTGTGGGTAATCTCACTGACTTTTGTGTCCTATAAAGGATTTCAAAAATTTATCAATTTTTTTTTCATTTGGAATCATTGTAGAAAAGCTAAAAAAAGAAGCAAATGGTTCCAGTCAGCTTCTTCAAGTCTATAATACAGTTCATTACATGCTTCTAATCACAAATATCAGGTTAAACTATAAGTATGGTATGTATAGATTCATGTATGAAAGAAAATATCATGGCATTAGAGCTTGGAGATGAATGCATCTCATTTCCTCTCTCTCTGCTGACAAAACAGGTTTTCCTCCCTGAGAGAATATGACTTTTTATTCCTTCATGAGTTTTTTGCATTAAAATGTATTTATACTAATTATTGCACATGTAGCACATATGCTTTCATAAATATGTTTCTATTTAATCTCCACAGAGAAAAAATTGCAGTAGACTACTTTTGTGTTTAACAATAATAGAAATGATAAGTGTCTTAGCTGTATTCATGCGACTAATAGGAGGAAGAACTAGAATTTGGATCCCGCCCTTTCTGATGTGTAACTCCTCATATTTGCTGATATACAGTCTCCAAAAATAGAACAGAAAATTTAAATAGTGATACATTTAAAATCCATGTCCACAGCAGGGGATATAGCTCAGTGGCATAAGCACCTGGCTGGCAAGCACAAGGTCCTGAGTTTGGTTCCTGGTACCAAAAATAAATAAATAAATAAATAAACAAAAAGAAAAATAAAATACATATCCTCTGGTTTTGTAAACTTAAAAAGGCACTTTGATATCTTGGGAGAAGAGAAATACTCTCATTTTGTTCCTGTTCAAATATAAGAAAATAAAGCCTTTACTGGGCAAGATGTAAGATATTAATTTGACGTGTAGTTAAATAGTGTTCTTCTTAGAGCCCCAGAAAGTGCTTTTTTGTGAGTAGTAAGTTTAACATCATTTTCTGCATAGAGTACTAGGCTCACCTATGGAACTTGGATGATGGAATTAGGCAACTTTTATTCTAAAAGGAAAACAACACACCATGCTGATATCTGAAAACAGGGTTTTTATCTTTATGTATTAAATGCTCCTGTCTGTGACACATTTGTATTTATCACTGCTCTTTCAAAAACATAAAGTGCCTGCGTGCATGCGTGTGTGTTTGTACATAATGATCTACATACATAAATGGATTTGTTATACGTAATTGACAATGAAGGAGTTTGAAATATCCCAAATCTTCAGCTTCCGTTGCCGAGCTGGTGACGCAGGAGACCTCGTGTTACTGCTAGTCTGCATCTGATGGCCTGAGAAGCAGTAGATTATAGTGTATTTCCTGTCCAAAGGACAGCAGATCCAAGATTATGTATTAGACAATATTTCACTGTGAATATGAAGGCAGGAAAAATCCAACAAATAGCAAAAATAGAAGTTAGCATTCAAAGGCAAGCAAAGAAAATTTCTTTCTTGGGAAAATCTGCTTTGTTGTTCTATTTTGGTCTTCAAGTGATTGATAAATCCTATTTATATTAAAGAGGGCAATCTACCTTACTTAATACATTTAGTCGAACAGCTGGAGCTGGTAGAGGCCAAGCACGCCATGCAGGCGGAGGGCCTGTGGCAGGTGCGAGCGGAGGTGGGATTTTGGGGCGGGGCGGCTTCAGGTGTGAGTGGAACCTGGACAGTAGGGAGCGTTGTGCCCCCTGGAGCCTGATCGAGGCTCCGGTACCCCAGGACGTGCAGCAGACTGAGGAGGCCTGGGCCAGCTTCCAGGAGCAGAGCGGAGTCCTAGAGATGAAGAGGCGGATGGGAAGATGGCGACCAGGTGAGCAGCAAGGGAGCGATACTCCTTAATAAACACCACCAGCTCGAGACAGACTTGGCGAGCGTGAATGCCGGGACCTCGGCTGGGAAGTTCAAACTGGGCGTATTTCTCTGAGATGCCGGGGGAGATGTGGTAGGGCGGACCAGGCTGCCGGGGCGAGACGTGGGAAAGCCCCAGACGCTGGGAGCCAGGGACGATCCGCGCGGGGAGGAAGCTCGACTCGGTCCAAGCGCCATGGGAGCGCAGCCGGCTCGGTCCCTCCCGCCTCCCGAGCCGGTGCAGCCCCCCGGCGACTCCCGACAGAGATCGGCTTGCTAGCGGCGGAGACGCCCGGCAATCCCACGTTTCACGCGTGTCGGGCGGGCCACGCGGAGGGCCCCAAACGCCGAGAGCGAGGAGGAAGATTTGCTTGGGTCCAAAAGCCCTGAGAACACGGACAGCTCGATCCCTCCCGCCCCCCGAGCCGGCGCAGCTCTCCAGCGACTCCCGACAGAGATCGGCTCTCTGGCGGCGGCAACGCCCAGCGGTCCCACGTTTCGCGCGCATCGGGCGGGCCGCGCACAAAGTCCCAAAGGGTAGACTGGCACCTTGGAACCTTCATGCCTGCAGGGACTCCAAAAACTGGTGAGATATCGGCGCTCGCGACCAGATCACAGAGTGGGGGAGGAGATCCATCCCTATACCTGCAGGGAATCCTGGGAGGGCGGGGGAGCAGTCTTACACACCTCACCCAGGTCACTAGGTAGGGAGTATCTAACCAATATCTGTACAGCCTTTTAAGCAGAACTCTCAGCAGAAAGCTTAAAGGACATTCTCCCAAAGAGAAGGAATCATTGGAGCAGCATTTGCAGCTGACCTCCGCCTGCTGAACTGCCTTTGGAATTTATAGCTAAACATTTTGAATCTGATACCCAAAAATGGGAAAACAGAGGAGCAAAACGCAGTCTCAAAACTCAACCCCACCCAGAACAAGTTTTGAAGAGGAAGAAACAAGGGAACCAGGAAGCCTCATAACTTCAAGATATGAAACGATTGCATCCTAAATTAAACAACTCCAACAGGCCATGAAAGAGCTTAAAGCAGAAATAACCCAC
>PVLD010017110.1:0-42901 GCA_004027595.1 Dinomys branickii
AATTTGCATGTCTGTATATGGGTCCATACATCTACAATTCGAAGATATCAATGGATAAAGCAACAACTACTGTTGAGACCATATCACCTTGTCTATAGATTAGTTGTGATTGTACTATTTTCTATGATAATGGGTGTCTGTTTGTCAATATGTTTTTGTACTTTTATGTTTCTAAAATAAAAAAAAATAAAAAAAAATATGTATAAACCAGGAGGGCGGCTGTTCAGCAGTGAGAGCCACTTCAGGAACTCCAGCAGGAAGCACACTGTGGCCGCGCCTCGTGGTCTCTGTCAGAGGCCAAGAAAAGTGTCCACAGCCAACCCAGAGTGTGGAGCGCCCCATGAGAAACAAACAGGGATGCAACTGAGTGGGCAGACATTCCCTGGAGAATTGCAGCAAAGGGACCCAAGGCAGGGCACGGGCTTCCTCTGCTGCTCTGCAAGATACCGGAAAAAGACTTAGAAGACAAAAAGCCATCAGAAAAGATGCCTGCCCAGTCCACACCCATGTACTGTGCAAGAGAGGTTCCAGCCTGTGTCACCACACACTGCCCTGCCAAGGTCCAGTCTCTCTGACCCTGACAGGGCCGTGGGGTACCCCCAGCAAAAGTGTGGGTCCCTTTCACTGGGCCACCTGCACAACAGAGTCCCTGCTACCATTCATGGCCCCTGCAGACCCGGTGCCTAAACCATGCTTGGGAGCTCTGTGTAGATGCGGTGGGGCACAGTGCGAGGCTTGGCCATCCCAGAGGGCCACCCTCAGCCACAGGAGCTTCAGCACTAGGGAAAGAGCCAGCACAGCAGGCCAGCCAGGCTCATCAGAGTCAGCGCTTCTTAGCGCTTCCTTCTCCATCACTGGGTCTACTCAACTGTATCTACGCTGCTCTAGGATATAGGGTTTATTCTTCAGAATTTATTAGGGCCTTACAAAGTACATCTAGTTTATACCATAAGTGGAGAAAGCCCACTTCCTTCCTTCCCTTCTCCCTTTCTTTCTGTGAGGGACCCCCCAGGGTTTCTCCAATTCTAAGCACACACTGTACCACTGAGCTACATCCCGGCCCAAGGCAGCATTTCTCAGTCAAGGCCTCCTCCTGCCCTGCCTGGAGCCGCACCTGTCCTCTGGTGTCCTCCCACACATGGCCATTCCCTGGGCCACTGTCACACTGAGCAGCACCGGCCAGGGAGGAGCCGGCTGCCCCAGTGCTCAACCAAGCCTAACAAGTTCAACCTCGGGACAAGGCCTTCAGCAGTGGACACAGTGCTTCCAGCTTCTGCAGAGGAGCCCAGTGTGGGGTAGCTCTGGGTGGAGAGCCACAGACCTGGCACAAAGAGTGGCGAGACCCTCGCACACTCTGCCTCTAGGCTGCCTGCCGCAGGTACCTGAGAGTAAGAGGAATGTTGACAAGCAAGGGCATCACAGCCTTTCCCATGCTGCCTCACCTGTGAGCCTGATCCCAGTGGCATGGGAAGGCTGGTGACGGGGCGCCAGTCAGAAGCGGCAGCTGCGGCTAGCCCGTGCATGGTGTGGAGGCAGGGACCGTCCATCTGGCCATGAGGAGCAGATGCTGGGTTCCTTCTCAGGAGCAAGCTTTGGGGAGCACATTCTCAGGGGACTCTGGACCTGGAGCTGCAGGTGGCCAGAAAGACCACATCCAGTGCCAACTGGCACGAACCAGCTCTGAACCCAAGTGTAGATGTAAAGGTACAGCCCCAGCATCTCAGCCGTAGGAACAGCAAGCATAACAGGAAGATGGGCCTGGAACCGACCCTGCCCAGGCCCTGGGGGAAGCAGAGCTGGTGATGAGCAGGCATGCGGCGGAAAGGGCGGGAAAGCTGGGGGACAAAGAGCACGGAGAGACCTCGGCCTCTCCATTCCATCTCAGAAAGCTGCGCACCCAGTTACGGGCTCCATTCATTAGGACTGCGACACCACGACACCATGAAAGAAATGACAAATTAGCAATTTTGCGGCACTGGCATAATGCTATCATTTGTATCACAGAGTCAGCAAAACCCGGGCTCCCATAACTCAGCTGCCCATTCCAACCCGAGCGCAGCCATCAATATGGGTTTATGTGCCTTGTACTAATCTCCAAAGCCAGATAATATGCAAGGTTAATGGCTGCAGACAGGCGGGGAAGTATCTAGGATCTGATAAGGCTGCCCGCACCATCACCGCTCTCCACGGAGCCGTCCCCACCAGGAATAAAGGAAGGAAGGAAATCAATGTCCACTGCAGTCCTAATACATCTCCCTGTGCAACATATAAATTGGCCCTTCATTTGCCCATTCACATGCCAGTTAATAAATAGTTCAGACAGGGGCCATGCTGACCGAGGAGGAGTGTGGCCATTGTCCACCCATCACCCTGTAGAGATTTATGCCATCACCACACAAGGGAGCCGGCCAGGGCTCTCCAATCGCCTTGCTGAGCTCTTCAAGGAAACAGAAACAGTTGGGCCGAGTTCTGATGAGGACTTTAATATCCATATATATCAAGGCCTTAAACCTGAAGCTGAGCTTTCTTCTAGTAAAGCACTTTATTGAACTCTGCTAGACAAAGCCCAGTGAGGCCTCTTTGTCCAGTATCGACCACTGGAGTGAGTGCAAAGCCTTTACACACCCGTGTGAACTCACACACCCCCTGCGCCATAGGCTGGCGAGACCTGGACAACCTGCTGGAGGCCCCACACTTCATTGTGGTTTTAGAGTCCCCAGGGTCCTCCTAGTGATCCGGAAAGTGTCCCACCATGGACCCACTGGCTCCTTCCCATGTTCTCAGGAAGGAGAGAGCCTATCCAGGTGCAGGGCCCACATTCCGAGCCATCCCAAAACAACAGATGGTGGCCTTGGCTCTGTTTCCCTGGGTGTGGGCGACGTGAGTGCTGGAATGTACCTGCCTGGACTGAAAGGACTGCTCTAGCCATGTGTTTCATTTGTAACCGAAACACTGAATGCAGGTGCAGAGTTGGCAGCCTGGCCTGGTTGTATGGAGAGGTTTATCTCACTCCAAAGACCGCTGCTTCTGACAGTCCTCTGTGAATGAAAAATCACTGCATGCTGCCGCCAGAAGCTTGCATGCACGTGTGGCCTGGCACCCAGAGCCAGGCCCTCAAGGGCCACAGCAGGCCACAGTCACCATGGTGGACGGCGGAGCCCTGGTCATGCCAGCCTCTGCATGCTGCATTCGGAGACACTGTGGCCAAGTTTCCCATGACCACGTGTAGAAGGAGCCAAAGAGAAACTGACCCAGCCCCATATACAGGCTGACTGTCCCGGGGGAGGGAAGATGAACATGTCCCAGGCCGTGGCCCTGCTCAGCATGCCCAGGCTGACAGAGCCCTGTCCCTGCATCCTGGGGACAGAGAGGCGGGAGCCACAGGAGCTGCTGGTGGAGGGAGCAGAAGGGGCAGGAGGGCCAGGGACAGCCTGGCTGCCACCCAGGGTAAACAGAACAGCTGTCCCTGGACCAAGAAGTAGCATCCTGGGAGCCTGTGGAGCTGAACACCACCTCCCTGCAAGATGACCATCCAGAGTGCTCATCAGCCCACCCAAAAGGACCAGCCGCTACCATCACAGCTCAGGGGTGCAGCCTCATACATCACAGCACTCCTGGGAGCCAGGCACCCAAGAGCCCCACCCACATGCTGAGGTTCATCTTGCTCCTCCAGCAGCTACTCACCAAATGAGTCCCCAAAGGACAGGACGGAGGGGGACTGACCTGGACTCTTCACTTACACAGAGGGGGCTTGCTGTGTTTTGTGTGTTTTAGAAATGGGGTCTCATTATATCAAGCTGCAGGTCTGGTTTAGCTGCCTCAACTATGAATGCAACAATTGTCACCCACTCTAATGAACAGCTAATGTCTAATGTCTCCATGAACAGCTTTACTGAGATGTTGCTGACATAAGACCGCGTGTATCCAAGGGGTGCAGCTTGATGCTTTGGGGTGTAGACACAGTAACACAGCTCGAAGTGCAGTATGCGCTGGTGGTCGGGAGGTCTGACCTGGTGTCTGGTCTCTTGGAGAAGTTGGAGAAGTTGGGGAGTCGGGGGGCAGTTCTCATCTCTTCTGGCCACGCCCTCTCCCAGGTGGCCGCTCTGCCCTGCCAGACCCCATTCAACCTTTACCCCTTCCAGAAGACAGTCCAAGGAGGAGAGCTGAGTTCCCAGGGGAGCTGAGCCACAAATCTCCTGCCTGGCGTGGCGTCCCTGCCTCCGGGGGCCTCTCTGGCGCTTTCTTTCCAAGGTTAACAGCAAAAGGGCCCCAGCACAGGAGAGGCAGGCTCCTGGGCCATCCCATCTGCCACTTGGTTCCTGCTCTAGCAACACAGAGCACCCCAGCCGCAGGTCTAAATGCAGCACCTGGCCCATTTCTAAGACGCTCCTAGGGTGCATCTGGGCAGCACCCCATCTGCTCGGGGAGGCTGAGGCACAGGGCTGCACTACAGGCTCCTCAGTGAGAAGCCCTCACTGGCCACCCCAGAGCTCACAGAAGCCAGAAAGAATGGCCATGTCACAGGCATGGGGAATCACACAGGAGTGTGCCCCCAAGGGGACAGGCCTCGAGGTCCGATAGCCAAGGGGCCCCCTGCTCCTTTGTCCTCGAACCCAGTCCCAAAAGTCCAGCATCCCCTTCTGAGTGCTGCTGGGGTGGGGTTGGAGGCTGGGGTGGCTGAAGATGACAGCGACGGGGACACTACCTCCGCTCCAGGAAAGAGCAGCCAGCGCCCTGGACACCCACAGATGGCAGCCCCAGGGAGGCCGCCGGGTGCTTGCAGAGGAGACAGCCTGCCGTGCAGGTGCGGCCAGGACGGGCG
Source organism: Dinomys branickii (assembly GCA_004027595.1). Lineage (NCBI taxonomy): Eukaryota > Metazoa > Chordata > Mammalia > Rodentia > Dinomyidae > Dinomys > Dinomys branickii. The sequence continues at coordinate 4,823 of PVLD010017110.1, forward strand.
TGAGGGATGGTGACTCTGCCTCCAAAGTGCAGGCCACTGGGCCAGATGGGACACGGCCGGGCTCAGGCACAGCCCAGCAGCATCTGAAGTGCCTCCTAGGGTGTAGATAGCAGCCCCTCTACTTCTCTTCCCAGTACTGGGAACCCACAGGGCCCCAAGGGCCTTCACGATGCCATTGTGTGCCCCAGGGAGAAAGGGGGCTGGAGAGGGACAGGAGATGCGAGGAAAGACTTGGGGGGTGGTGGGGGCAGTGCGTGGGGAACCAGAACCCCATATCCACCAGACCCTGGCAGCGTCCGTGCCACTTCCCAAGGCACACTGACAGGAGCCACGCAGGAGGGCCACTGTCACTGGCTCATCCTGGCACCAGGCCTGGCCCTGCACGCCTGACCCCCTGATTCGATGACAGGCTCGGTGCACAGTGACTCGCCCCGCCACAGGGAGACGCGCGCTGCTGTCTCTCCACTCTTAATGGGTGTTGTTCCGAAGGAAAAGAGATTTTTTTTTAAGCATGGCTCAGCAGTGAGAAAGCTTTCAAGAAACATCCCAAATTTTCATTCCTTAACTCCTTTCAGGTCTAATTTGTGTTAATTCAATTAAGGGCATATAATTTGGCTGTCACTGAAATTAAATATAAAGAAAAATGTATATTAATGCAAAAGTTGAAGAGTTAGGCACATGAAATAGGAAAAGTTTTTTTAAAAGTTAGATTTCTTCCTATAGTGAGAACTCATTAAGGAAGAGAGAAAAAGAAGGCAGGAAAGAGGAAGGAAGAAAAAGAAAGAAAATTACATATGGTCCTTCTTTTAAATTTTTACTGTACAAAATTTTTATTACACAAAAAGGTATGTATCTGAGAGGCTGAGGCAGGAGAATCACAAGTTCAAACCCAGCCTTGGCAAAATAACATAGCTAGACACTGTCTCCTAGTAACAAAGACCAGGCAAGGGAGGTGGCTTAGTGTGAGGGCTTTGACTTCAGTCCCCAGAGCTAGTACAATAAAGTACACATCTGTACAAGTGCTTACTGTAAAACCAGCGAAGCTATAAATTTCAAATAGCAAATACCCAGGAGCTGCTGTCTCTGGTTTCCTGGTTTATCCATTTCCTGTATATGTACATAAGATCTGTGTGCTTATGATATGTGTGACAGTCTTTTCTGTTAAACGTCATGCTGTACTCAGAGGATGGCCAGCTGGCAGCAAGGTGACACTCCACCCACAGACCCCCAGTGGGAATAGAGCACAACTCACCTCCAACGTGATCCTGTCCTGTTCCCTGGACTCAGGGGCAACACACTTCTGAAAAATAAAAAGCAGAACTGCCAGCAGATGGTTCCTGAGGATGTCAGCACTGCCAGGGACATTGCCTTCTGTTGACACAAGGCACACTAGGGCATCATCACCAGGCCATTGTCCAGCACACCTGGAAGAGCTGCTCCCTGCCACCAGGAGAATTAGCCATGGAGACAGCCTGGGAAAGGAAGCCATGGATTCAAATCCCCAGGACTGACCTCAGCATGAATTTTGTTTAGTCACTGACCATTCAGGCCTGCCTTTCTGGGAGCTTCGCAATCCAACGCACACCATGTGTGCTACGATACCACGGATGCCCACCTGCATACCATCTTGCTGCTGAGGTGGTGACTCTGAGGCATGTCCAGGGACACCCTGGGCTGGCCACTAAGGAAGAGCTGCCTACCTGCTCCACCTGGTCAGGGGCAAAGCCAGTGTCTCACGTGGCCAGATCCAGGCTGGGGGGTGATGGACAGAGACCCAGGCTGTCTCCGGGTGGAGGGGAGGAAAGGCCCTGGGTACCACCATCCCAATGGCCATTCAGCACCTCCTAGGCAGTGTGGAGTGGACCCCAGACCCCACAGGGTCTGGGCGGTGGAAGCCAAAGGGCTGGTGTCCTCCATAGCCACATAGCTAAAGCGACGGAGCCTCCGCCAGAAGTCAGCTGAGCCCCTCAAGCACACCATGAGGTGAGCAGGAAGTGTCAGCCCAGGGCCACTAGCTTCCATGGGCACCAGGTGGCAGATCAGATGAGCCATGGCCTCCCTCTCTTGCAACAGGACTCTGTGAAACTTGGGTCACTGAGACACAGAGCTGGGCACCCTTGCTGCCACATCCCAGCCTTGTAGGGGCCGCCCACAAAGATGCTTCTCAGGGCAGGATCCCTGCTTACCCTACTGACCCCCCAGGTGCCCAGCCTCCCCACAGCTGGGGACCTGCATAGCCCCCCTTCCACTCCAGTCTCTGACCCCAGGACTGGGCTGGCAGGCCGCTTCCTGCACCTGTTTGACCTACGCGCTGGTCCTGGCCACCATGGGACAGCTGGCAGCTTCGCTCCGAGTCACCTCGGCTACTGAGACAGGACCCTGCACTGCTGTCTCTCCCCGGGCATCTCTGCTCACAGGGGCACAGACAGGATACAAATCAGATCCCGACAGCCATTTGCCTATGATGGCGCGTTTACTAATTTCAATACAAAGGAGTTAGGAAACGCAAAAGCAGAGCCCTCCAGTGCACATCCTACTCCCCAGAAGACCCACTTTGCCCCCACTTCAGTGGCTCATGATGAGAAACAGCACCAGCCATAGGTGAGCTCCTGTTTCTGCAAAACCCTGAGCCCCTTCCTGACTCACTGTTCACTGACCTTCACACTCACCCTGTCACTATGTGTTTACGTTTGGGTTCTGAAAATGGCAAGTGTTGGTAGAATGTCCAGTGGAGCCGGAGGAGGCACCGGTTCTGAAATGACTGCCCAATCTGCTAAAAACCCAAATTTGAAATCAGATAAAGCAGGAAATCGTTGTTACATAAAACGAATTATTACTGGCTCCTTCAGTAAATGACAAATCTCCAATGTTTATTTGAAAGACAGTTTGATCTGCAAAGAGAAAGCTTTACACAATCACAAAGCAGGCAATGTATCCGAGCGCACAGCATGTTTGAGTCGCGTCCTGTGGCTGGGACACAACACACAGCACCTGCAAGTTGAAGGACAGGTTCGCTTGGTTCACAGCTCTGAGGGCTCAGTCCACAGTCGGCGACTCCACAGCAGAAACAGCGTGGCAGACGGGCCTGGTGGAGGAAGCTGCTCACCTCCTGGCAGCCGGGAAGCGGAGAGAGCAAGGACAGAAGCTGGAGACAGGAGCACAGCCTTCCAGGTCACACTCCAGGGGCCTCCTCCAGCCAGACCCCACCTCCTCACAGCACAGTCACCTGTGAGCTCAGCCATGGGTGAGCCCACTGCAGGGCACAGCACCCCCAGGAGCCAGTCGCCTTCCAGAAGCCCAGCCCCGAGCACGAGAGGCTTCTGGGGACATTTTAGCACTAAACTATAATGTAGTCATTATGTCCTTGAAACTAAAAAGCAAGTTCAGAAACCTGAGAGGAGAGTGAGAGTGAGAGTGAGAGAGGAAAGTGACTTTTACACACCACAGTGTGCAGTGCCCTTGCCAGCCCCGCCGTGGGGACCCTGGACACTGTGCCCCGTGTAACAGACACATTCGCACAGTAGCCTCCACCTGGCCTGCGCAGCAGAATTTTCATTCTGCTGTGGCCCCATGACAACCTCCTCTCTGGGGTCACCGTAGGAAGGAAAATGCTTGGTGGCAGCAAATGTGGTCTGCTTTGAAAAGTTGGTTCCTCCAAGAATTCAGTGAAAACTCACCTGTCACCTATTGGCTCACCACACACCTGACTGTGGCATGGTAAGAAGGCAGGGCAAGACCTGATAGGTAAGAGCTCCAGGGAAATACGACACTGGCCCTGCCAGACTCTGGGGCTCACGGGCTGGCCCCCTCTGCAGCGGGGGATCACTGCTGAGACAGGAGCTCCTCTCAGACCAGAGCAGCCCTGTGCAGTCAATGTGCATGGCCCCGAGACAGCAGTACGGAGAACTGTGCTAGTGCCCGGCCTGATGGGGACGCACAGGGCAGGCCTGCGAGAAGGAAGCAGAAGAACTGGGAAAGCCAAGGATCTGGGGCTGTGCAAGCAAGTGGCTTTGCACCTCCCAGTAGACTCTCAGTAGGCACTGCAGGACGAACCTGGTGCAGTAAGATACAGTTGGGGGTGACACACTGAATCCACACAAGCACGGGGTTCCACACAACACACGGTACAGGTCCACATCTCCCCTAAGGATCAGACCTCCCCAGCATCAGAGAAAGGACTGGGCCTCATGTCAAGGATCACTAGTTTGGGGAAAGACCAGAATTCAAAGTTTCAACTCAATGCAGGTGGCATTCACACCACTATGAAATAAAAAAGGGGAGCCATCGTAGGCTGGGCTGCCAGAAATCCCTTCCCTCTTTAAACCTACCAGCCTTTAATACACTCCATGGCCACATCCCACAGCCTGAAGCAGGCAGCAGCTTCCTTTCCTTTCTCCCTGTGGCCACCATAAAGGCCACTGCAGAAACTTCCTATGTGGGGCCAAAGGTCAGGTCACAACATAGGCCACTCAGGAAATCACTCCAGGCCCAGGAGGCAGGGGTGACCTACAGACCTCCCCACAGCAAGTTAGCAGGCAGGATAGTAACCAGCCCAGCAGTGTGGCCCTCCCATCATGGATAACCGATAAATGAGATACACACTGGACTTCAAGGCCTTTGTGTAGCGGAAGAGAACCAGGTCACCTCATTAGTGACTTCCCTTGGGGACACGTGGCCCTTGAATAGCCCCCTGCATGTGGGTCTCATGTGTCCTGCATGTTCACCTGGACTCACCTCCACCACTGACCTGATACCATCTCGAGGGGCTACAAGATCCTAGTGCCACACAGTCCTATCCACGTCGTGACTTTCTCCTGCCAAAGCAGAGCCCAGGGTGGGTGAAGGTCACCCTCTGACCCATCCTGATGCCGTGGCTCCCATAGCTGCTATGACAAACATAGTGGCTGAAAATGACAGAAAACAATCTTTCACGGTTCTGGGGCCAGAACCCAAAGTCAGCAAGCAGCCCATCTGGGGCTTGAGGGAGAACAAGGCCCCTTCCGCTCCCAGCCTCCTGGTGGCCTGTGTTCCTCCTCTTCCCGCTGGTGTTCCTCAACCCAAAGGCCCTTTCTAGGACAGCGTCACCACACGGGGGCATGAGAATGACCCCATGGACAAAGACCCCATTTCCAATAAGGCCAGCTGCAGATCCCAGGGCCAGGTCCTCCTCCTCCATGTGGGGGCAATAGCCCTTGCCACCCTTGCACCCCTGTGGGCCAACCCGGGTCCCACTCTGCCTTTCTCTGTGGTGGGACCCATGACCTCCTCCTCCTCCACACTGCACACGGCCACTCAGGGCTCTTCCCTGCTGCTGCCCCCACAGCCCACAGCTCACACCTGCCGAGTGGCCAGGGTCCAGCACTCCCGCCTGCTCCTCTAACCGGCGTGGTGCTGGGGACATGACCCACACCCCTCGTGGGCTTAGCGGGGGCTGGCGATGTGCACTGCCCAGGGCAGTGGGTACCATGGGGCACTCTCGTCCCATCTGTTAGAAGTCCACACTGGGTCCTGCACTCAGGAGCACTCAGTGGCGCTGTGCTCCTGTGGGAGACCAACCTGGGGCTGCTGAGCCCCTGGAGCCTGCCTCTAGACCCTAACCCGGGACTCCTCGGGCTCACACAGTGCACGCAGCTCCACAGCATCTCCCCCACCCTTCCTGCAATGCCCTCGAGACCTCCTCCTCCCCCACAGGGGCAGAACGTGGTTCTGCTGCAGGGCACCAGGTGTGCCCAAGGCTCCCAGCAGGGGGACAAGTGGCTCCCACGGATACCCCAGGAAACCCTGCTGGTAGTGCTTTCCAGCAGAAGCACCAGCGCCACCCGTGCTGACAGGTCCATGGAGGCCCAACTAGGAGACACCACTGTGATCCAGTTAGAAGGGAAGGCGCACCCAGCTGCCAGGTGTGATGCCACCCATCATGGTCGCAGCAGAGGCTTCAGATGCTGATGACTCCTAATCCTCTAAAATGCAGTATTCTAAACTCTGTAGTATCTGACCCCAACAAAACGATGAAAGTACACTGCATGAGTGTCTTAACTACTTTTCTCATTGCTGAGACAAAATACCCACCGACCAAAGTTAAGGGAACAGAGGTGTGTCAGGCTCGCTGTACATGGAGGTTTCAGTCCCTGCTCAGCTGCCTCCAAGGCAGGGTGGCATGGCAAAGCAGAAACAGTCCGTGGCAGGGCAGCAGGCAGCAGCACAAGCACACCATGAGCCTCAGCCAGAATGGCAGCTTCTTTCTGCCTCTTTTACACTCCATTTGGACTACCCAGCTTCAGGCAGCACCAAGCCAATCAGTGGACTGATTTATAATCGCTCCCTTAAGTCCAGCATCACACACTCCAGATCCAGCACCTCTGACCAGCCCCACCTGTGACCAAATGAGGCTTTGGGGAACATCTAGACACAGCCATAACAAGAGATTTTAGAAAATATGCTTTAAATGTTTAGAAAAGAAATCTATGTGGGCAATAGTCATTTCACAATACGCAGGCTTCCACACGTGTCAACTGAAAGGAAGCAGGAGAGTTTTTTACGCCGTGTTCATGCCCTGTGGTACTAAGCACAGAGATTCATCAGGACCCAGGAGACAACACCCTGTGGCTGAGAAGCTGGGCCAGCCTCTGTCCTGAGCCTTCAGGACCTTGGACTGCTGCCAACAGCCACCTGCAAAGTGGCCCTGGGCCACAGCTTCTTGCTCCCACACCATGGCCCTCCAGACTTCAAGGACCAAAGCTGCCTGCAGCCACCTCGGCCTCCAGCTGATGGCTGGGTGGTCCAGGATGCACCCAGTGTGACACTGCGTTCTGGTGACTGCCTATTTACTCTGGTTCCTCTCGGGGCTCCAGTGCCAGCAGGGGCCCCCGTGGGTGTTTGTTCAGCTGCAAAATGTCCAGCTCCTGCTCACAAAGGGCCAAGCCCAGCCCCTCTGATGTCCATGTTTACCAACCCTATCGCTGTCCCCCATCCCATAGAGCTGTGCACACCCCCGTGACACACACGTCTGCCCAGCAGCTGGGCACACGGAAGCAGTGGTCTGTGTGAGTGGTATTCACAGCCTCCTGTGCACCCTGTCCCCCATCTCTCCCTGCTACCTCCAAAGCTCTGTGATCAGGGAAAGAGACTCAGTGGTTTGTCTCCCCCCCCATGGGGCCCATCCTCACCCAAAGCGGACTTCAGAGCACTGTCCCTGAGGCAGGATCTCGAATGAAATACTGGATGGGAACGCAGGGTTTGGGGCACCTGGGAAACGGGACAAGGACGAGGGCAACACACCCATGGGTGGGAAAGCAGGAGCCAGGCAGACATTCATGGTACCAACATCGGAACTTTCTTCTTTGCTGCCATCAATACTGCCTCCAATTCACACACCGCTCTCACAGACAATCCGCAAAGCGATGGGTAAAAAAATCCCCCTTTTCCAAAGCCTAAGTAAAAAGCTGCCCTGCCCTGGGATGTTTGCTGGGTGCCCCCCGTGCACACAGGAAGGCGTTGGCTGGAGCTTGCGAGGGCAGCAACAAGAATCCACCCTGCGTGGTGCCTGGGGTCCCCGAAGCCTGGTGGGTGTAAACAGCCCTCACCACCACCTCACGGGCAGGAGTCTGGCCCCGACGTTGGGCTGTGTGCTGGGAGTGTGCCTTGCACAGGAGTCTGTCACAGCCAGCATTACGGGATCAGGAGCAGGGAGGCTTCCCGGCCTTGGCTGCAGGAGACATTGGACCTGCATGGTCTCTCTGGGCTCCTGCCCCTACCTCTGCCATCCTGCACTCCTGCCGGAGCACCTGAAGCCTCTGGCTCCCACACTTGCACCAGCGGCTGTACTAAGCCTCACAGTGCTGCCCGGCAAGGCATCACTGTGGATGGTACAGGGACACAGAAACGGGATCAGGGGCTTCCCATGGCGATCACTCCGAGAATGATACCAGGATTCAACCCAGCCCTGGGCACCCTGAAGACCAGGATTTCAGTCACTGCACTGCCAGCCACACCCCAGGCCCAGCACAGCTCAGCCCAAGCTCGGCACAGTTCAGAATTTCCGGAATTAATACTAACCCCGAACGCAAGGCCACAGAGCAGGGGTGGCATGGACGCTGTCCACGCACTCCCGGGGAGCCTGGGGATGAATGATCCCTGACCTTGGAGCCAGACATCACTCATTTCCACGGTGGCGTAGTGAAACGGGACCGCAGGACAGCACAAAGCTGCGTGCAGCATCCTCCCCGCCTACACAGGCTCCCACAGGCCTCCTCTGCAGTGGATCTGCACAAAGGTGCCTGGCTGTCTGGGTACAGCCCAGCCAGGGGGTGCAGGGTTTGCAGCCAGGCAGACACATGCAGCACAGACCCCTAGGAAGCAGCTTCTGGCACAAGCACAGGTGACAACAAGGCATGGTCACAGGCAGTCAGGACAGGGACCTGGGTGGGCGACAGGCATCCTGAGGTCTGAGGACCCCAGAGCTGCAGCCTTGCTTCTTCCTCCTCATCAGAGCCTGGCTTCCACACTGACTCCATGCTCAGCTCACCCTTCCCACCGCAGATTTATTTTCAGAGGGGTTTTGCTGACGCCTGGTGGCCCTGTGAGAAACGTCACTCTCCAGAGAATGCGCGGGGACTCGGGGCCTGCAGCCAGAGCCAGATGGGGAGAGAAGGGTAAAGGGCAGAGCTCACGCCACACCCTCAGCCTCAGCCTGGATGGGGATCCCACAGGCTGGGCTCCATCTCCACAGGGGCCGATAAAGTGGGGGACAGCAGACTCCAGCCGCATTCTCCAGGGATCCCCTACCCAAGACACGGCAGGGCATGGGGGGCCAGGCTCCGGATGCAGGTGCTAGTGACCAGCTCACCTCACTGTCTGGCAGGCGATGGCCCAGAAACCCGGCCCCGGCACGAGGCTTCCCTAAACTGCGCCAAGGCCAGTCTCCACCTGGGCAGGAGGGGCTGGGCTGGCTGCGGAGAGGCACATGTCCCCACAGCAGGAGGGCATCTCCTGCAGGCCGCCCTGGGCAGTGGGTCAGACAGGCGCTCTGGCTCTGCTGTGACTGGCAAAGCGGGGGCAGAGCCTGGGATAGCCAGAAGGCTGAGGCCACGTCCCATCCTCCTTTTCTCCGCACCAGAGGTGGTGAGGCAAAAACATCCTGCAGTCATCAGGAATGCCCAGGCCCAGGGCTCCCTGTGACTGTGGGGAAGGGCTCCTGGCCTCAGCGCCAGGTGTGAGTCCGCACGCCCAAGGCCATGGGTCAGCAGAGCCCTGTCCCGGCTTCATGAAAGGACAGCAGGCGGGGGGGGGCAGTCTCGTTCCAAGGGGAGAATGGGCTCTTTCCTGTGGGCTCTTTCCTGATGAGTAAACACACACAGCCAACAGCATGGGCGGGGTCCACACCTCCACCCACCGACACACAGCTTGTGTGTCAACACCACCAGTTGTCCACACTGATGCCGCAGAGAGAGGCTGGGCCCAGAGCTGCCGCTGCCGCCTCCGTGCCACCCCCGCCCCACTTACTTGAGGAGAATCGCAGCTCTCCTGCCCCTTCCTGCTGCCACCGACCTGGGCTCAGCTCAGGACCCTAACCTTGGTGTCAAAGTCTTAGGGAGGAGACCACAGCCCCAGGAAGCTGCCTCAGCTCTCCCAGCTGTGCTCAGGGTGCCATCTGCCGGGCATGGACCCCTGCACCCAAGGCCACATCACAGGGTCTGCATGGAGACAGCGGGCACAGGCTCCCAGCCACATCTGCCCCAGCCAGCAGCCGCTGAGCACAGCAGTGTGGATGGGTATCAGCTTCCTGGGATGCCTTTCTCCCCTCACGGACCCCTCTGGCACTGTGCCCACCACCCCGCCCGCCCTCCCGTCAGGAGCTTCTCAACCGGGCTCAGCCCAGACCCATCCTCCCCCCCCCCCCGGCTCCTCTCCTGGGGCAGAGCTCTCTCCGGCGAAGCCATTAGAAAACACACCCACCCTGGAGTCCAGAGAGGACAGCGGGACCCACACTGCACACCCTGAAACAGCCCCCTTTCCTCTCCAAGGGGCTGGGGCAAGGGCTCGGGAAATGAGCAGCATCCTGGCCATACCATGTGGCACGCTGAGCACTGGGCACACTCACCTGCTTGCATGCTCCAGAAGGAACCTGTGAGCACCAAGAGCAGAACATAGCTGCCGGGGAGACCACTGGGTCCCGTACGGGCGGCTCTGAGCGCTTCTCTGCCTGTGCCTCTGGAGCCTCTGTGTCTGTGGCCCCATGGCTCTTACGCAAGCTGGGTCCCAAAGCTCCCTGGCCCTGGGTCCTGTTCCCCAAGGTTGAGCAAACTCCATCTCCATGGTCCCCTTCTCTATAGCTCTGAGACCTGGCCCAGGGCCTGCGGACATCTCTGTCTGACCCGTGGCCAACACCCTCTGCATCCTGGGATCTCTACTCGGCACCCAAGTCCCCATCCTCACCTTCTGGCACCAGCCAGTCCCAGCTGGGTGGTGACCTTAACAGGCAAAGCCAAGCCTCCAATTTGCACAGTCTTTCCTCTTGCAATACTCTGGCTCCTGGAAACAGAACTACTTTGGCTGCAGTTTTTAGAAAGGCCCCCCTCTGTGGCAGGACCACACAACCACACTCCGAAACTCACCAGCGAGCAGCCTGCTGTGCTTACTCACATGGGGCTCCGCAGCCTGGGGTGAGGAACCAAGGCACCTCCTGAAAGAGGATGGGGTGGCCCCTGCATCACCTCAGGTCCAGCTCCATGAGTGGGTCCTGTACCTGAGGCCATGAGCCTCAGCGAGAGGAGCACAGCACCCAGGTACCCAGGCCACACACGCCTTGGCTCACACTAAGGTTTATCCTGCCTCCATATGTCTTCGGCCCACACAGACACAGCAGGACCCAGTTCACTCATGGACACTCCATGCACAGAGCAGGGCCTGACACCTGGAGTTGACAGGTGTGTGTGCAGATTTGCAGGTCACAACCAAGGTCTGTGGACAGACAGAGGCAGACTGCGCACAGGCACACATGCAGAAACCTGGAGGGATCTACACAAACTTGGCCGGACCAAAACAGATGGGGACTGGCTACAGTTTTCAAATTATGCCAGTAAAAACATACTGCCACAACACCCTCCAAACCTCCCCCATGTTTCAGCCATGATCCTGCTGACCACTTTCTGCAGCAACTCTGGAGTCCTCTTTCCTGAGTGTCCTTACCAGAGTGTGATAAAAAAGAATAGGGGCAATGTTGTGGCCGACCCTCATCCAACAGAGGGGCAGCCCATGAAAACTGGATGCTGTGTCTTCCTCCACTTGTTCACCGGACCTGGTACCATGAGACTCCTGCTGCTTCCCAAAGTCAAAATGACCCAAGAAGGAAGCATTTTGAATGCACGTAGACACATGCTACAAGGGTACAACTTCAGCCACTCAGGAAAGAGGACTTCTGGAAATGCTTCTGAGAGGGAGGTAATGTGTTTGAAGCAGTGGGGGGGGGGTGTCGTTTGATGGGGACTCAGGGCAACTGGCTTTCAGTATAATAATTTTTAGATTTAAGCATTTTACAGTCACAACTTGTAGATAGGTCTACAGACACACAGACAAAACTCCAGCATCTCTGCACATACACAGCTAGGAAAGGGTCTGTGCCTGTGGAGAGGAACAGATGCCAGACCCAGACGGACCTTGCCTGTCTACTCAGCCATGACACATGTACTCCACACCCAACATGCCATCTGTCCTGCCTAGCCCCTGCTGGGAGCAGGAACAGCCAGGCTGAGCAGGCACCTCCCACCCCTTGCTTCTGCCTGGCTCTGCCCAGGGCCTGTCCAGGGCAACCTGAATCCTTCCCAGCCCAGGAGCCCAGGGAGGAGGGGACAAGGGCCAGCCACCTTTCTCCACCAGGACAGCTTGCCTGAACCACAGGCCTGGGTAAGGACTGAGGAGCTTCGCTCTCCGTAGGGCACAGACCTAGAACACCTGCAGGGTTCTGGGGAGCTAGCATGCAGGGTGCTGGACAGAGTATCCCCAGGGCTGTGCAGGACCCCATGCCGGGCTTTCAACCTGGCAGGAACCCCAGGGAGGAGCCTGTGAGGGGCCTGCGGAGGCTTGGGAGATGCAGGGACCAGCCCCCAAGCCCTTCTTGAGGAGGCTGCGCATGCCGGGGCTGCACACACCCCAGAGGTACCAACAGGCCCAACTTGTCCAACCAACCTTTGGTTCCAAAAATGTAGATTTTCAGCTACAACAACTCTTCCTTCAAGCCTTGTTTTTCACTATTTCAGATGACCACTTCATCTTTTTTTCTGGTACTGGGAACTGAACCCAGGGCCTTCACACCAAGTGTATCCCTTCCCCTTTTGAGATAGGGTCTCAATAAGTTCCTGAGTTGCTGAGGCTGAACTTGTACTTGGGATGCTCCTGCTACAGCCTTCCAGAGTACTGGGACTACAGTTGCGCACCACAATGTATTTATTGCTTTACATGGGGTCCCCCTGAGGAAGGGGAAGAAACCATTGCACAGGGTGGAGTGACAGGTGAGTGTGTGAGGAGAGGTGTGTGCCTACAAAGATGCGCAGTTAAACTTCTATACTGTGGAAGGAGCTGGAGGCAGTGCAGAGGGAAACGGCTGTCAGAGCCGGCTCTGGGGGTAGATGGTGCCATGCTCCCCACTGGGCCGCACCCTGACCCTGGCCCACACAGCCGAGGAGGAGTCCCGGCCCTCTGCACCCGCGCCTCGAGAGGGAGGACATGGCGGTCCCCTCTGCTTTCCCCAGTGGGCAGGAGGGGGTCAAGCTTAAGCCCGAGCCAGGCTGGACACACTTCCCACCTCAGCAAGAGAGCAAGATGGGCCTCAGGGCACACAGGTCCCTCTGGCTTGAATCCACTCCCGCCCCTGGGTCACAGAGACAAGGGGGTGCAAGGGCCCTAACCTGGAACAGGAAGGAGAAGCCATCTCTCTTACCCTGCTCAGGAGAGCAGGTGAGGTCAGGGGTCAAAGGGTAAGGGTCAGGAGGAGGCCTGGCTCCTGGTGATCAGAACAGAGTCAAAAGCGGGGCCTGGCCCCAGTTCTGCCTGGACTAGCCATGCAGCCATGAACAGTTGACCTCTCCCAGTCTATCTCCTCCCCATGAATAGTGGCACCAGGCTGGGTGACCCTGGGGTCCTTTCCCAGACCCCCTCCTGAGCGCCTGTCCCTGAGAATCTGCAAGACTGTCTCTGTGATGAGAGCAGGAGGTTTTGACCTGTGCACCATTAGCACAGGCTGGCAGAGGGTAGGCAGAGGACGACGCAGGCTGGACACAGGGATGGTCGGTCGTCAGGGCCGCTCCCTGTCCCCACGCCCCCCCCCCAAGCTGAGGCCTGCAGCACCCCACTCTGCCTCTTGGTATCTGAGAGGGAACCGGCCCCATCTGTCAGCTGGGAAAGGGCAACGCATCTACGTGGCAGACCCCAGCCCACACTTGCAAGAGGTGCAGGCAGCAGAGGCACCTCCCCGGGCACCCCCGTGTCTCCTTTCTTACGCCTAAGAAACTCACTTGGGACTTGATTCACCAGCAAAAACAGCCCGGCCTGCTGGCTCCGGCCCCCTGAGCTGGAGACTCAGACTTGCACTGTGCGCAGGACCACAGCCAGGCGCGTGGTCAAAGCTCGGGCCGCCTGGCCAGGACAGGAGACAGGCCAGCCCCGCTCTTGGCCTGGCTAACATCAGCTGGGCTGTGGGCTCCTGCTGCACCCCATTTGCACAGCACCCCAGAGTGGGGCCCCAGACGACCCTGCCTCACTGAGATGGCCAGAGGCCTGGCTGTCACACTGACACCTCCCTTGGGGCAGGGGACCCCCTCCTGCCAGACCCCAGGTTCCACAGCTGCCTGGCACACTGGCTGCCTCAACCTTACACTGGTCTCACTCCCTGCAATCCATCCCTGGTGTCTGCACCCTGATGGGGCTGACCTGGTCCCCTCATGTCTGTCCCTAGAGTCCAGGCCGAGCCCACAGGCACCGCCTCACCACATCAGAGCCAGGTCCACCATGGAGGCTCCGTGATCTACCAGGCCCAGCCCTGCCCTGCCCTCCTACCTCTCCCTGCGAGTATCCAGACCATGGCTTTCGCCGACCTCAGCCCAGCCAGACGTGGGGATGCAGGTCACTCAGTAGCTGCTTCCAGGTGCAACATCCCCCCTCCGAGGACAAAGACAGGGACAGGGACAGTTCCCCGTGCCTCCTTGGCTCCCCTCCTCCTCCCACATCCACTTCTCCCTGTGGTCCTGGGGCGCAGAGCAGTGCCCCTGACTCCTTCCTCACCCATATCCACTCTGCCCCTCTCCATGTCCCTGGTCAATATCAGTCCAGCAGGGTCACTGGTTACCTGCGGAACTTCCCAAGTGCATGGCATGCCAAGGTCCCACTGGTCAGTCACCACACACATACACACACACACACACACACACACACAGCAGCCAGCCCTGTGGCCCCCACTCTGCCCTGAGCTCCGTCCCTGCTCGCTGCATCCCGATGGGGCTGGCCCACAGTCTTGCTCAAAACAGGGTGCTCCTGGGCCCTGGGCCCACTCCGCCTCCCACATCGGGAGAGTCCCACACCCCATGCCCTGCCTTCACTCCCACCACACTGAGGCAGCGGCCCTGACCTCTCCTCTCTGGTCCCACAGCAAACCTGTGGGACATCCCAAAAGCTTCTTCTCCCAGGGCAAGTGCTGGGCACTCAAGAGCAGCACACTCCCAGCCACATCCACCAGAGCAAGGTGCAACTACTGCTAGTACCCAGCCAGCGCTGGCCAGGGGAAGAGGGTGCCAGGGCCGGAGATAGCCCAGGTCACTCTACGCAGGGAAGGGGTCAGGGCCACAGTGGGAAGAGTCCCAGGTGACAGGTGAGCATGTGTGTGTGTAAGGGTGTGCATGTGAGTGCCACACACCTGCGTCTGTGCTCACACCTTCACTAGCACCTTCTAGAAGGATCTCCATAGAGATCACAAGGTGGGCCAGCTCTGGGTCTGGGTTCAGGTGAGAAGGGGAGGGAGCAGGGACTCGTGATTTATCACCACAGCAACTGTGTGCCACAAAACATGCTCCTGAAGAACAAAGAAATAGAATCAGAATCCTCCTGGGAGAGCCTGCAAACCCACGCATAGAAACCAGCACTCAACTACACCAGTTCATAGTTACACCCAGAGCACGATGCACTTTGGGAACATTCTGGTGAAATAGAAACAGGAAGAAATCCAAGAAGCAGCAGACGGAAACATGAGCTGTGGGATATTCCAGAATCTCTGAGGGGGTGTTGGGTTGGGTCAGCTTTCCCATCGCCCAGAAAAACTACCCAACACCCGAAACTCAGAGGAAGGAGGTTTATTTGGCTCACAGTTCAGGGATTCAGTCTGCGGGTGGCTGCCCCAAGGGAGGAAGTGCTGGGAGCTCAGCTGTCTGCTCACGGTGGCTGGAAGCCAAGCAGGGGCCGGCACTGACCAGAGACGGACCGCTCCGACAGCACAGCCCAGGGACCCCGCTGCCAGCCCACCTGCCAATAGCACCTCTACCTGAACACCAGCTGATGGGCTGCCAATGAGCACCTCGCCCCGGCGTCTCCCAGCGTCTGCAGGCCAGGCCCGATGACCTGAACAGTAATGACATGGGATCGTGAGGCACAGCCCTCTGTGTCACACGTGGCAGGAGCCCACTGCAGACCACTAAAGAGGTCCCACAAGAGGTGGTCCCAGGCGTAGCTCTTCCACTCAGAGGTCAGTACAACCCCAGCTCCACACTCAGCACAGCCTGGCCAAGCGTCCCACAGAGCTGTGCTGACAAAGGGTGGTTGTGCCAGTTGCACCATACATGGGAAGCCGAGGAAGAGGGAAGATCGGGGCTCCGTGACAAGGAGCTTAGTGTGCAAATGCGAAAGGCCCAAAGCTTTTGCAGTCTACCTTCTTTTCTACCTTCCCCCAACTCTCAGAGTAACAGCAGATCCCAGCCCACGGTGTCCCAGCACAGCGCCTGTGTCCCAGCCCATGGTGTGGCCGCAGCTCAGCGCCTCTCCTGCTCCTCAGCTGCGCACCAGGTGTCGCTGCCCTAGGCACAGGACGCACAGCCACAAGGCGCATGCCCCGGTGAGCCCTCCACAGAGGACAGATGTGCCTCCAGAGAGCTGGTATCCTCCTCAGCAAAGGCCAGGGAGGGGCAGTGGGCCAGGCACCCCAGTCCTACCCTGCTCACACAGAGGCCACACCCACTCACACCAGCAAAGGCCGGACACCCAGCCTCCAGGTCCCCAGGCAGAAGGGACACAGCGGGCCAGGTAGGGAACTGCTCTGGGCACTGGTGGTAGCTTCTGTGCCAAGGCAGATGGGCCTCCCCTTTCTAACAGGGGCTTTAAAAACCTTGCAGTTAAACCAGGTGTGGTGGTCCACACCTGTCATCCAGCACCCTGGAGGCCAAGGCAGGAGGATCTGTGTGAGTTCGAGGCCAGCCTGAACTGCATAGGGAGACCCCGTCTGAAAAAAGTGAAAAAAAAAAAATTATAGACCAAAGCTCATAACGCCATTTCCTGTCTTAGCACATCTGAAAGCTGAACCTCTGGAGGCACTGGCCAGCGGCACTCCTCCAGGACTGGAGCGGGGCAGGGCGGCGCGGCTTCTGCCCAGCCGTGACATAGCTGGGAGGGTACTTCGGGGGCAGGGGCTTCAGAAGAACCCCAGCCCCCTGCAGACCTCCCGCCTCCCCCTTCATCCTGCCCAGGCTCTGGGCTCCGGGAGACAGCGCGAGCCTCCGAGGGCTCTACCAGGTCGGAGTCAGGGCCAAGGTCCAGGCGCGGGCGAGCGTGGCAAAGCCCACCGCACAGGTGCCCGCTCCCCTCCCGCGTCCGCCTGGCCTAGCGCATCCTCCTGGCAGCCACCCAGCCATCGGGCGTGCGCCCCGCTCGCCTCCAGGGGCACCCAGCGCTGCCTAGGCTCTGGGACACCGTCTGCTCCTTTCTAAGGGGCAAGAGCAAAGCAACTCCGGCTCCAGCCCTGCCTGTAAGCTCGGGAGGACAAGTTCTGGACTCAGCCGCACAAATTTCCGAGGTCTGCGCCCACCGCCCGCCCGCGGCTCTCCCGCGTCCTGCCGCTAGGTGGCCCCAGCCCACATGTCCCCAGCCGGGAGCCTCGTTCCGAGGCGGCCATTGGGCCATTGTCCTTGGTGCTGCAGGAATAATGAGAGGGGGCTCCGCGCCGGGCCTCCCTCCCGCAGGACCCCAGCCTGCGCCCTGCGCCGGGACCCGCTCCGACTGAAGCGAGGCGCTCGGGCTGGCGGAGCCTCTGTCTGCACCGTGGCGATCTGGCTCTGCACTGCAGTGGAGACCAGTTCCAGCCACGGGGAGGCCCAGCAGGGCGCTCGGCAAGACCTCCGGCCTCAGGAGCAGCCTGGGTCCAGAGTGGGGCCCCTCACCTGCGGGGAACGGGTGCCCTAGGAAGGACAGAAGTCACTGATCCCGCGCCCTACCCTGGCACCTCATCAGCCAGGGTGAGGGGCTCACAGGCAGACTTGGCACCCTGACCCTGCCACCCACTGCTGCCTCTTCTCCCGAGGGCCCCTCCGAAACCCTGCCGTCCCCTGGCACTGCCTGCAGAAGATGCCCCCAGGAGCCCCTGCCCACTCCTGGTTCAGTGAACAACCTAGACAACTGGCCCTGCCTGCAGTCCTGTTCTGCAGGGCTCCAGAGTGTCCACCACATGATTAGAACATTTTTTCCTGCTGCGAGTCTGTCTGACAACAGATGGCATGGAATCCCTTAGAGGAGCCCTCAGAGGGCAGCAAGAAGGTTCTCTGGGCTCTGACAGGCAGATCGGGCAGCACCAACTCATTCCCACCGCCACAGCGCAAGACTGTGTCCCCAGGTCCCACCGCAGGTCAGTCTTGCACCGTGCCGGCTCTACCTCCTCACCGACTTTCCCACAAGGGTGTGACAGTCCCCGCCGAGGACACAAGGAGGGGACAGAGGCAGGTGGCTTATTTCCTTTACCTTTTTGTCAACCTCTTCTTAATATCAACCTAAGTATTTTTCCCAGTGGCACTCACAAAACTGGAAAATCTTGCTCATTTTTTTGTAGGTAAGACAAGTAAACCTGAACCTAAACGATGAATGATCTTTATAGCTGGCAGCTTTCAGTATCACCAGTATAAGGTGTGGTCAAAAACAATGGTGAACATTTAATTTTTAAAACATTATTACACTGATAGACCCATTGCTATGAATCCCTCTCAGAACCTGCGCTCTGGCTTTGCACCCATTCATCCCACCCTCCTTGCCACCTCCTGCAGCAACTCAGGAGTCCTCTTTCCTGAGTGTCTTTAGTGGCACTGTCCTGGCTGCCTTGACATTCCCAATGGATTCCAACTGTTTAATTTTTGTGGTTGTCTTGGTTACTTTTCTCTCATTGCTGAGACAAAATACCCAATGCCCAAAATGGAGGAAGGAAAGGTTTATCTCGCTTACAGTTTGTGGAGGTTTCAGTCCATACTTGGCTGGTTCTGAGGCAGAGTGGCACACGGCAGAGGGCAAACTGTTCATGGCAGCCAACAACCAGCAAAAGGGAGGACTGGCTGTAAGCAGCCTCTTTTCTTCCCTTACATTGTAATCAGCTGACCCCCACCCAGGGGGTGTATACCTCTCACACAATCTCCATGCCCTCCTCTTCCACAGGCTCAGGATGTGTACAAAGCAAGCACCCTGGCTTCCTGCTGAGTCACTCAGCTAAACCTCTAGACTCCCCAAGTTGACACAATGTATCAACCATAACAGTGGTCATTTTGACTTTGAGGAACAACTGGAAGTCGCATGGTGCCAGACCGGGGAATAAAGTGGATGAAGACACAGCGTGGTATTTTTACGAGCCTGCCTTCTCTTTGGATGCCACTTAGCAGTGGTGGTCCCTGTGTTTTCATAAAGACACTATTGTAGTTATTTTTCTTATTGCTGAGACAAAATACCTAACACCCGAAGTTAAAGGAAGAAAGGTCAGAGAGAAGCTGTACAGAGACCCCCAGAAGAAACGACATTAGGCAGAGATACCCAGAAACCAAGCCAGTTACAGTAAGTTCTGGTGGGGAAAGGGACCCACGACCCCTGTAAAAGCAGCCTGAAACAAAGGCCCAGGGGTCCTCCCTCTGTCCGGAGCCGCCCAGTTCTTATCAGTGTAGCTGCCCATCTTCTCCTTCCCTCTCCCTTCCCTTTCCTCTTTACAAATAAAGTATCTTCTTTTCTTTTGTCCTTCTAATTTTTTATTAGGGCTCTTTACCACCCCATAGGCTCTCGGGCAGCAGACCAGTGTTGCTCATCCCCTGAATGCTACATCTTTGGTTCCCTGACTGGGCAGCAGACACCACACTAGGGTCTCAGCCACCAGAGTCAAAGGCAGGAGCTAACGTCCCCCGCAGCCACGTCTGTGTGACACCTGGGTCCTGCACCACTCAGGAGCAACTGCAGGGGGCGCTGGTCACCTGGGCCCCTCACAGAGTTCCAGGAGAGGGCACTGTGTCCCCCCACCCAGCCAGCAAGGCCCCTATCTCCCCTTGAGGCAGGGTGCTCAGCCTGGGCCGGGCTCCTGGGAGGTCCCCCTGGGCCCAGCTGCTCACAACCCTCCAGAGACAGTGTGGGTACTAGTTTCCCACACGGGGAATCAGCCTGCACAACAAAGCAGTGGTTTCAAAACTGAAGGTGTGAACCAAAGCGAGCCTCACTGTGCACCCAAGTAGCCAAACCTGCTCTTCAACTCCATTTGCTAAGAATACACTTGCCAAAGTCGCTGGGAGGCTCCCATTAGAGATTGCGCACAAATGTAAACTGCTTCCCACTAGAGTCGCACTGTGACGGAACCCTTTTGGCCTGAGCCGACTACATGGGAACCAGGAGTGACACCTGCCGGACAGACACCTCTGACTGGGATGCTGCGTCACCCTAGCGGGTCCCCTCGTGCCACTGATGAAATCCGGGGCAGGCAGGCACTGGTGGAGGCTCAGCACCACTCCTGCACGCGCAGGGCGGGCCTGGCTCTGGGCCCGACTCCTCTGAGTCTGCAGACAGAAATCAGATCTCCTGATGGCAGCAGGGGGGCGCTGCGCTCAAGGCATCCAAACGCCAGCAGGGGGACCTGCGCTGAGGTGGCGCCCAGAAGAGCACCCTGCCTGGTTGGCCCCGCCACTGCCGTCACTGTCCTCAAGCCCTGCTCACTCTGCCAGGACAATCAGGGACTTACAAAGACAACAGTGGCCAGTGTGCCCACAGCGCCAGTCCAGGCTGTACTGCAGGACATGAGCTGCCTCGGCCACCACCCTGGGGGCCCCAGCAAGGTCACCCCAGTCCACACGGGACGGTGTTGTGGTCCCTGAGGTTCTGACTCCATGGAGGTGCTCGATGGCTGGGGTGAGACGGCCTGTGGAGTAGGGAGGAGGGCCCTGCAGGGTGGGCTCATCGCTCAGAGGCCAAGACCCTTACTCTCCGGGGATTTCCTGCCTGGCAGGGGCTCCACAGAGCCCCATCCCAAGCATCAGGACACAGAAACCAACCCTGACTGCTGCACCCCTGGCACACAGCCAGGACAGCGAGCTGGGTGGGGCCTCTGTGCCCAAAGCTGACCTGGGTCCTCCCACGCCCACCTGGCCTGGGACACAGCTCCTGACCCCGCTGAGCTGCGGGATCCCTTCCCTTAACCATTCCCGGCATCTGGAAGCAAAGCCCAAACAACCTAGCAGGTGGCCAGAGGACCAAAGAGCTTGTGCTGGAACCGCCAGGAGTGCAGGCGAGGACCAGAGACCTTCTTGGGGACATCAGCTCACAGGCACTCTGCCTCCATCTCCACACAGGACACCACAACTGTCCACCGACTGGGAGTCCCTCACACACAACCCTGTCCCTGAGACCCTGTGTTACTGACCATCCCCGGAACTCATGTGAGTGCACGCAGACAGCAAGGGCATCTTTTCCTCACACACCTGTTCTGAAAGCCATCTACTCTGGGAACCCGTAGAATGTCCTCACCACTTCCAAGTGTCCCGCCAGCTGGCTGGAGCATGGCCTGTGCAGCCCGGCACCATGCAGGGACCCCTTGCCAGGACAGTGTCCACGAGGATCACGCTCCTGTCAGTGTCCAGGCCAAGTCCTCCACTTCCTTCCCCCGCATCACACGTGCCAGATCTGGGGCTCCTGCCCACGCCTGGTCTTTAGTTGTGCTGTCCTGGGTGCCTCGATGCCCTGAATTGGTTCGAACTGTTTAATTTTTGTGGTCACTTTCACTTTGGGGAGGAGGCAGAAGTCATATGGTGCCAGGTCTGGTGAATAAAGTGGGTGATGACATTCACAAAAAGGGGTCTCCAGAGCTGCTTCGAGAAGTGGCAAGACTTCTGTGGGTTGACTGTGTATCCTGCTACATTGCTAAAATTGGTTATTGATTCTAAGAGGTTTTGGTGGAATTATTTGGGTCATCTATGTAAAGGATCATGTCCTCGTGAATAAAAATAGTTTGGTTCTTCCTTTCCTACATATCCCTTTTCTTTTTTTAGCATGCTTTTTGGTACTGGGAATTGAACTCAGGACCACTTGCCAGGCAGGCGCTGTGCCGCTGAGCTACATCCCCAGCTCGTCCCTTTTATTCGTTTCTGCTGCCTGAGAGTTCTGGCCAGTGTTTCCAGGACTCTGCTGAACAAGGTGGGGGTGGCAGCATCCCTGTATTGCTCCTGGTGTACAGGGAATGATTTGAGCCTTCCCCCTTTACTGTGATGCTGGCCTCTGGTCTGTCTTAAGTGGTTTTTATTGGACTCAGGTAAGACCCTCTATACAGATTCCTCATTTAATGACCTAGCAGCTTAACAACTGCTTGGTGTCACGACCAAGGCACACCGTTTGGACTTGGGACCCGTGCTCGGACTCACAGCCCACCCTTTCTTTCTGTACAGTCTGGAACATCTTGCTGATGGAGATCCAGCATCTCTTTGCACAGCACACCTTGTTTATGCAGCACTGAATTTCTGCTGATTGTCCAGCCCAGCACTGTAGGTTTCCATTCTGTTATCCATCGCAGCACTGCATGCAAGGGTTATGCAGATTGAAGCAAGATCGTCAGGCTGGAGTTTTTCTTTGATCGATTCTCTGTTCTGAACATTGCAATACTGCATATACTGTGTGCAACTCCATGTTTAGTGACCAGTTCACTTAACTACCTAGACACCGGACTGGAACTCGGTTGTCACACGAGGAATATCTGTAATTACTTTCTTCAGAATTTTTATCATGAAGTCGTGTTAGATTTTGTCAAAAGCTTTTTCTGTATCTATTAATAAGGTAGCACCTTCCCAAATGCATAAGAAATCACATCAAGGATCAACAAACAGGATCACAGCAAATTGATATCTTCTGCACAAACGAAACAATCACAAGAGTGAAGAGATGACCTACAGAACAGGGGAAAAAGTTTTGCCAGCTATTTCTCAGACTGAGGACTAATATATAGAATATATACAGAATTCAAAAAGTTAGACATGCCAAAATAAAAGATCCAATCAAAACATGGGTAAGTGAAATGAACAGACACTTCTCAGAAGAGGAAGTACAAATGGCAAAAAAAGTGAAACAAGTCCAACATTTCAGGCCATTGAGAAATACAAATCAAAACAACACTACGATTTCCTCCTACACCCCAAAGAATGGCCAGCATCAAGAAATGAGATAATGTCAAAGGCTGGCAAGGCTGTGGGGAAAAGAAACCCCCTTATGCAGCTTGTGGGATTATAAACTAGTACAACCACTATGGAAATCAGTGTGGGGATTTCTCAAAAACACTAAAATGAGAAATTCCATTTGACCCAGCTGTTCCCCTTGTACGCATCTTCCCAAGAGAGTTACAGACAGCCTAGTGCAGCAACCTGAGCACACCGTGTTCACAGCAGCACAGCTCAGAACAGCGAAATCTTAGAAGCGTCTGTGTACCCATCAAGCGAAAAACAGGTAAAGAAAATTTGGTATCTATACAGAATGGATCATTATTTGGCTATAAAGAAGGATAAATCTGAGATATTTGTAGGAAAATGGATGCACCTGGAAAATATAATGCTGAGTGAAATAAATCGGACACATGAGCTTAAATGCCACATGCCATCTCTCACTGAGGGAGGCAAAGTACAAAGGGCAAAACCAAGGGTGGGTGCAAGAACACAGGAGGTGGATCTGCAAACGGGAAGGCGTCCAGTGACCAAGGCAGAGGGGCAAGACGGGGGGAGGGGGAGGTAATACTGGCGAGGTTTTAGGAAAGGAAAAAGGAAGTGGCAAGAGGGATAAGACAGGTAAGCGCAGAATGAGGGGGATTTGAGGGGCGCCTGTAGTGTGTCCCTTCCTGCAGCAGTTTTGTAAGTTTAAATGTTCCCACATATTCTGATCACACCGCAGGTGTTGGGTGGCGCCTGGCGATGGGCACTGGCTCGCGTGGGAAAGCTGCAGGCTGACAACCCAGCAAGGGGAGCTGAAGGGAGCCGGAAGCCTCCGCCCGCTTCCCAATCTCTGCTTTCCCCTGAGGCCTGCAGCTGCAGGGTGCAGCTACCCATGGAGATAGGGCAAGCTGGGCACAATGTCACTCTCCCCTCAAGAGCTGCTGGGGCAGCGCTTTCCCGATATCTGACCACAGGGTGAACGTAGCCCTCAGGCCACTCTGATCAGCTTGCCCCTGCGCCCTGCACTCCACGCACCAGAGGCTCCAGCACTGAGAAGCCTTTGGCTCCTCCCAGGCTGGTGCCCTCCTCATCACTGGCCTATGCACACACTGTCCTCAGCCAGGCACCATCTACTCGGAGGCCACCACCCCCCACACCACCTCCTCAGAGCCCTTCCCCATGAAGCAATCCCACTCCACCCTGCTGGGCCTCACCAGCCCTCTCCTCCCTGCAGTGGCCACAGTCTGTGTGGACTGTCCCTGCCCCACTGTGACGACAAGGATTTGTCCTTCTCCCCAGCGGCATGGTCAAAGTTTGCATGAGAGGCTGAAGAGGCTCTGGTCCAAGCCCTCACGTGAGGGCTCCCCTGGGAATGGGCTCTGCATCCCCAGCCATCACCAGCTGACTGCCACCGTGAGTCCAGGGTGTCCCTCATGCTTGCACTGAGCCAGAGGCCAGGCAGCAGCAGGGCCCCAGCACCACTCCACCCTCAACCCCGGGCACTCAGGACAGGCCGCTCCTGGCAGGGCACGGCCCCTGCAGGGTGGGGCGCCCCATGCCACTGTGCCTGATGGCACCTCACTCCGTGACAGAGGTGCCGGGGCAGAGCATCTCTCGCTCTGGTGGTGAGAAGGGGTGAGGGGCAGGAGAAGCCCCAGCAGAGGGGACCAGGTCCCTCCAGGGCCCAGGGCAGACAGGAGCCGAGAGCAGAAGGGCTTCCTGCGAGGCCCTGCCCAGAAGAGCAGGAGAGACCGGGAAGTCAACCAGCAGGAGTCTGAGAAGGAAGGAGCGCAGGAGGAGAGGGGCTGGACACCCTGAGCTAGGGAAGGTGGACCCTGCTGGCTCCTTCCCAGTCCAGCACTGGCCTCGGCAACCACTCAGCAGAGCTGTAAAGTCGGCCCTCAGCCACAAGGCTGTTTGCCAAGCCTGCTGCGTGAGCACAGTCAAACCGTAACCCGGAAATGCAAGCATGCAAATACAAAGCAGCTTTTCCCAAGGTGCCTCTCTCTTTAAAAACAAAAAACTGAAACTATGTTCCAAAAAACAAAAGAAGATGCCAAGAAACAAATTTGGGGTGTGATCCCTGACTTTTATCTTCCTCCTGCTTCCTCCCATGGAGAATGCTCTTCCACTGTAGGGTTTCGCTGGGGCAGAGTGTGGGATCTCAATCAAAAGACTATGTAAGTTGGTCACGGTGACATATGCTTGTAGTCCCGGCACTGAGGGAGGCTGAGGCAGGAGGATCCCAGGTTCAAGTCCCTCCTGGGCATCTTAGCAAGATCATGTCTCAAATTTTCAAATATAAAAATAAAAAGGCTGGGGATATATCTTGGTGGTAAAATGCACCTGGGTTCAATTTTATCCTCAGTACTGCAATCAATCAATAATATCGGAGGAGAAAAAAGGCCAATAGGGAACAGAAAACTTTTAGCAGCATTTAGCAACATTGGCAAGCAAGACACTGGAGAAGCAGCAGAGGCGAAGGCAGGGCCAAGAGAGGGGTAAGGAAGGCCGCTGTGTCTGTCCGCAGTGCGTGAGACGCACGTGTGAGCCCCAGGCTCCCTCGCTCCCTGTCCTCGTCACACCGTGTGTCCAGGGCCCCACGCGTCACGGGCCACAGAACAGGAGAGGACTGGCAGGAGGGCCGGGACGTGACATGGGGAAGAAGATGACACCTCATTCTCCCGCCGGAAAACGTGGATTTGCGAGCTGGTGTGGAAAAGCCAGAGGTAAAAGCAGCCGTGGGACACCCGCCCTGAGACGAGGCAGAACCCTCAGGACTCAGGATCAGAAGAGCCCTGGAGGCTCGACAGGCTGGAGGCAAGTAGCCCGTTCTCCTGCCCTGCCCTACACAGTGTGAGGAGCCAGGAGTGGTCCCCTGAGCAAGCCTGTGCCCTTCAACTACCACCACCCGGGGCCACCCCCGACACCAAGGAAGACACTTCCCTGCTGACGGTGGAAGCCGCTCTATCATCTGGAGAAGAGTGTAACTACGTGCTGAGGGGAAGTGAGAAAACCGGCAACCAGAGCGCCAGCACAGGAGTCCGCGCTCCTACAGAGGCGCAAAGCACAGGCCAAAGTCGTTGGCCACTGCGTCCGCGCCTCTGCTTCCCGCTCACTCACGCTGCCATACTCCAGCACTGCCGGTCTCCCGTCAGTGGTGTGACATTGCCACGATTGTAACAAACCACGCCCGGCACAGTGGCACATGGCTGTGATCCCAGCAGTTTAGAGGCTGAGGCAAGATGACTTCAAGTTTGAACCCAGCCTGGGCAACTTTATGAGAGCCTGTCTCAAAAAGTGGATGGAGATGTAGTTCAGTGCAAAGGCCCTGGGTTCAGTCCCCAGTACCTAAAATAGAAAATTGGAAGGAAGGAAATAAAGAAAAAGAATGCAGGTAATCCCTGCACTCGGGAGGCTGAGGCAGGAGGATTGCCATGAATTCATTGCATCAGGCCGGGGTCCAGGAGGGTAGGAGACTCTCCACTTCCCTGGTTCTGTCCTTTGCCTGGCAAGAATGCAGGGGGCGAAGCAAGGCCAACCAAAGAAATCTCCGGTACAGAGTGAGGAACTCAGAAAGCAAAGGGAGTGTGAAGCAGCAGCTTAGTTCTAGTGCTGCGGCATGGGGTCACCACAGCAACCAGTGGTCTGACGGGGAAAAGCCCATGCTGAGCTCTGCCTGGGGTCTGTGCCTTGCCCATGTGTGCAGGGGTGAGCTGATTCATAAAGCTAATTACCAGTCAGGGGCATAAGCCTTTGTTTCCAGGGTAGGCTGAGGTTCACCAGGTCTGGTGCTGCAGAGCAAACGCAAAGAAAATACATGCAAAGGTCCCTCCAAGGGCAGTGTCCTCAAGAACGTCATATCAGCTAAATAAGCAAGTGGGCATCACCATCATGCCAGCCACCCAGGTCATGGCCTACGCTGCCCGTTTCCCCAACTTCCCTACATGGGCAAGGCCAGCTGGGGCTACATAGTGAGACCCTGCCTCAGAAAGAAAATGGAAAGAAAAAGAAAGCCAGCCTGCCACTTACCGAGGGCCCCCCAGCTCGGGGGCCTGGGTGACCGCGTCCTGTCCTGCACATGTGTCCGAGAAGCATGGAGACTGAGGACGGGGGTTTCTTAGCAAGGCCGATGCTTCCCCCTAGCTGCATCTGCAGGGAAGAGATACCTGGACTTTGGGCCGAACTCCTCAAGCTGTGGACCTGTGCCCTTTGCCACTGCAACCACGCAGCCACTAACCAAATGGGGTGGTCTCCAACAGGCAGCTGAACTTCATACAAGAGCCGTGCACTCTAAACTCCAGGGACAGAGAGTGCAGGACCACTCTGGAATACAGCACACACTCTTAGCCTGGGCTTGAACCTAGGTCCGCGAGTGACCTAGTCTCACATTCACGTGCGTGGCCAGGACCAGGACCACCTTGGTTACCTTCCTCATCGCTGAGACAAAATACTCAACACCCAAAGTTAAGAGCGAAGGTAGTATGTGGCTCACAGTCTGTGGAGGTTTTGGCCCACAGTCAGCTGGCTCCAAGGCAGGGCAGCGAAGCAGAGTGGAAACAGCCCATGGCAGGCAGAAGGCAGCCAGGCAGCGAGCAACAACAAGCAGCACCCTTCCTGTCCCTAGTGTCCTATCCTGTCTAGGGAGCACCCCACTCAGCATCACACCCCTGACCCCATAGCACCCCTATCCTACCACCTCTGAAAGCTCCACCTCTGACCGCATGAGGCTGGGGGATGTCCACACTCAGACGTAACAGGGACCTCATAGCTGTGTGTGCCTGTGCCTTGTAGAGCAAAGGTTTGTTAAGGTGTGACCAAACATGCCCTCTAGAGACAGCGCCCACTTGCCCACTCTGTTCTCAGCTTCTGCTCTCAGGAACAGAGCTCGAGATAGTCAGTAACGATGACAGAAGGCTCAAAATTCTGGCTCCAGCTGCACGGGGTGCAGAACACCGGCAGCCCACACGACCCTTGGGCCCGAACGCTCTGTGGGGATGCCAGGCCTGGTCCACAGGGGACATGTGAGGAATTTACACACGTGTGTCCTCTAGACCAGTAGCAGGAAAAGGGGAGGAGCAGCCCAGTCCACAGAGACGTAGCTGCTCACACAGCCTGAACAGAGATGGGACTCTGGTCCAGGCCACACCCAGGACAGAGCCTGAGGACACAGCATGGCGAAATAAGCCAGTCTCCAAGGACAAACCCTGCACTGTTTCACTTCACCCGCAACCTGGCGTGATCGCAATTACAGAGACAGGAGGTGGGCCAGGCAGATGCGGAGGAGAAGGGGAGGCCATGTGTAGGGGCGGAGGTTAGGGGAAGACTCTGGGGACAAAGGTGCTGGTGAGTGAAGGGTGATGGGAACATGCTCAGTACCACCCTTTAACAGTGCCCCAAACAGTAGCTCATGCTGGTGTTTGTCAACCTCAGTTGAAAACTGTAACCCTTAAAAAGGGCAGCATCAATCGGTCTGGTAGACTCCAAACACAAATTCTTCTCGGTCCCTCTGCAGTGAGTCGGGTGCCAGGCTGAGGGGACCACCTGGGAAGCAGAGGACACAAAGACGGACATGCAGGGGGTGGAGGAACCTGTGGGACCATGCCAGCACCACAGCCGACAAGGGCTGGGGGTGCAGAGCACACATGGGCACACACATGCATGCATGCACACACACACGCACACACAGGACAGCCCAACACACCAACACCCTGCTCTGTGCTGTGTGTCAGCTGGGGTCAATCCCAGGGGACCTTCATGTGCCCCATCCCATGACCACACTCTGCCATGGTCAGAGCGGAGCCATGAGGGAGGCAGGGACCACTGCTTCCTGCAGACAGCAGCACAGTGACCTGTCAGCATCCAGTACAAGGCCTCTGAAGCCCCAGAGCTGCTTGGAGGAGGACGCATGGCAGAGCCCTTCCCCATCCCTGCAACACTGGGACACACAGCTGAGTCAAACCTCTGAGGATGCCCCGAGAAGGACGCACCCCTGCCAAGCACAGTCTGGTGGCGAGGACCTTCTGCAACACAAAGGGCTGGTTCCTGTCCTGTACAAACAAAAGACAGAGCACCCTCCTCCCTACTCCAAGGAGACACCCTAGGGCTGGACAGGGCAGCTGACAGAACTTGGACCTGGGCCTCAAGAGCCTTCCTCAAAAGCTCCCTGCCGAGTTGGCCATCGTGGGGAGCCACGAGACCCAGGACGCAGAGGGAGGCCAGGTGACAGCAGGGTTGAGGGGGAGAGGTGCGTGTACATACCAAGGCCCATGGGCCACCAGCCAACCCAGGGGCGGGACAGGGCCTGAAGAAACCCCTTGGAGCTGCAAAGGACCAACCCCACAGGTGACCCCTTCACTGGACAAGGTGTCCTCTGCCACCACTGGCCACATGGCTTGACTTGGGACATCGAGCAGATCTTTCTGGACCTGGCTCCAGGCGAGGCCTGGCAGGTTGGACCAGCCATAGAGAGCAAGGTGGTGGGGACTGACCTGCAGGATGGTCCTTCCTCATCCTCCCTGGTCAGAGCCCAGGGCACCCACACCACAGCAGCTGCTGGGATGGACAGACGCCTGCCCTGGGGAGGCAGAGTCCAGGCAGGAGACAGACCAGCCGTAAATGCCGTCGTTGGGGGAGGTGCAGGCAAGAGCACCCCCGGGAGTCATCAGCTGGGTAAAGGATCTGCCGAGAATGATGCAGAGGGCAGAAGGACCCGTCACGGAGACGGTTGGGTGTGGACACTCTTGAGGACGAGGGCAGTGACTGCCTGGACATCAGGAGAACGTCTCCAGCAGGGAGCAGCCAGTGCAAGGACCCCAGCAGGAGCTCTCCTGAGTGTCAGGAGCCCTGGAGACCACAACTGCTGGGTGCTGGTCTGGGGCAGCCAACAGCAGGGCAGGGCAGGGACAGCACTGACATCCAGAGGGCCCCGGGGGTATGGCAAATGGCTCTCCCTGACTGACAGCAGTAAGGATTCTAGGAAGGGGAAACAGAAGAGCGGAGAGGGCAGGGTCATGGGCCAGGGCAGGAGAGGCAGAGTGGCCCAGGGTGGTGCTGGGCAGTGGAGGTGGCTGGCCCCTCCCACAATCAGGAGTGGAGCCAGTCTTGTCTCCTGGCCCAGGAACATGGGCCTCAAGGGTCGATCCAAGCATCTGGGGTGAGGCCAGGGCGCTGCCTTCCACCCGGCAGAGGGCTGGGCCTGTGGGACAGGGAACCAGGACTTCTGACCACTTGGGACGAGGAGCCCAGATACCCCCAAAATCCAGATGGGTGGGAACCAGGCACAAGGAACTACGGGTCGGTACAGAGAGGACTGGGCTGGGGGCTGCAGGCCTATGGCCTAAGGGCACAGCACAGGTGGGACCCCCAGGGAGGGTCCTGGGGGCACAAGGGGGAGCAGGGGCCAGGCAGCTGCGTAACATCGAGGTCTGCATCTCTGAGGGGTGCACAGTCAGTGCTTCCTCTGCTGGTGCAGACTACACGGGGCCTCCGCACCCTCCACCCAGAGCCCCGAGCCCCCAGATGCCTCCCATCTCAGCGCCCTTCCCAAAGCTCGCGCACCTGTGCCCACGGCCCTCATCCTGGCCAGAGATCAGCTCGGGCTATGGACAGAGCTGTGATGCCTGCCTTCTCCTCCCCGTGTCCTCCGTCTATGGGAGAGCCCCTCAGAGCCACCTGACTCCTCAAACCTGTCTCCTTATCACTGGGGTCCTAAGGGAAAGGGGACCTTGCACCCTCAGCCCCAAGGCAAAGGTTGCCAGTGCAGACACACACTGCTTGCACCCCAGTGACACCCTCCAGGGCACAGGAGGAGGAAGAGAAGCCTGCGGCCATTCTGCCCAAGCAGCCACCAGCAGCACAGGTGGCCTCGGGAATGCCGTGTTGTGACCAGCTACATACAGCTGGGAACACACTGCTCCAGGACCATGGCTCCACATCCAGCCTGGGGACATGTGGCCCTGCAGGGTCCCTGAGCTCAGGGAAAGACTGAGGTCCAACAGCGCCTCCCCAGGGTGGCCAGAGGCTGGACAGTGAGGACCCAAACCTCTGCAGAGAGCCCTGCCCGGGACAACTCTGCCCACTGGGCAGAACTGGGGCGTGGAAGAGAGGACTCTGCTCCCAGCTGAGGACTGACCAAGGTCCCATGCTCTTGCACGAGGCATCCTTGCTGCCCCCCACCTCGTCATCAGGGAAGCGCTGGTCTCCTTGGGGGCTTGTCATGCTCCCAAGTCTGTCTCGCCAATACTTGCACTATCGTTGCCGCTTCAATCGCTAAAATCCCCACATCTCCCAGCACCCTATGTCATCAGCACCCACTCAGGTCCTGCATCACACTGGCCACCTCCCCCCTCACCTCCTCTTGTCACCCCACAGCTGCACGAGGGTCTGGGTTAGGGCCACCGGAGAGGCAGGCGGGAAGGTGCGGCCCAAGGCACAGAGCCGAGCCCAGCTGTGACCGTGCCCAGGCACCTTCCCTCTCGGCTGCGTGGCCTCCTCCCTGCCCGGAGAGCACCTGCCCGGTGCCCAGAAGCACAAGTGCTCCCACCACCCCATCCTCCGTGCCATGGATCAGGCACTGTGCAGAAAGCTGTCTCCCGGCCAAGTACTGCACTGTGGCTCCCACAGCTCAGGTCCCCCCAGCCCAACTGGAGGAGGAGAGAGGGAGGGGCAGGGCGAGTGCTCACAGCGTGCCAGAGGCTCTCACACAACTGCCTCCACCATCTGCTCATAGCTGTGCAGGGATGCAGCTGTCACAGTTTGCATCTGGAGGGCCCCACGACCCACGCTCTCCAGCCACCTTGCTCTCGGGAGGAGGGCCATGATTGGAAGAGACAACCACAGGGGCGTGGCCTGGGGGATCCAGCTCCCCCTGCCTCTCTGCTCCCTGTCCACCAGGCCCTGAGCCACTCCCCTCCCTCAAACCCCTCCGCCTTGCCCTCCTCTTGGACTAAAACCGTGAGCCATGACAACCCCTCCTCCTGTATGTTGTCGGTGACAGGGACCCGGGAGAGGGACTAAGACCACAGTCCATGGGACTGAGGGGTGGCCATGCTCATTTCCAGAGCTGACTCTGCATGGCTGGGTGTCATGTGATGTGGGCAGCGTGGCACTGCTGGCGCCAAAGACCATGCTGAGGGCCCTGCCGCAAAACCTTCCCAGGCTCCATGCCAACCTAAGCAAGACCTCTGTGCTCTGAGATGCCACCCTCCAGACCTGGGCACTTCTCTCGTCCTCTAGGACCCACCCACATCCTCCTCCTATCTCCTTCTGTCTTGACTAGTGCATCTCACCATCATCCTTGGAAAAACCCATTTCTGCTCCTGGCTTCTCATGTCTTCAGACTCTTCAGAGAGGGCACCTTCGGGGCTCATGGCAGCCATAGTAAGCCCCTAATCTCTCGGTGTGGGAATTTTATCACATCCTTCCACACCAGATTTTCAGGGGGCCAAGCTGCTCACACACGGCAGCTGTGGGCTTTTCTAACAGGGCATGTGGGACACCAGGTCTTTGACCTCAGCCCCCACCCCTTCCAGGTAAGGTGAGCGAGCAAACAAGCCAAGGCCTGTCTAACCCATGGCCGCCTCTGCCAGGCTCCCCAACCTGAACCCTGAACAACCACGGAAGGAGGAACCAGGAGAAAGAGCCCTGTCCAAATGTGTGGTCCCAAGCCAAGCCAGGAGCTCTACAGGGAGACAGGAGGGGAGACAGGTCAAGAACACTGCAAGCAAGCCAGGCACTCAGGGCCTGGCCAGAGGCAGGGAATTCTGAGGACCAGCCAAAGAGAAACGCCCTTGGCCGGGGGACTCAGACCCACAAGGCCTCCAGCCTCCTGGATTCAGCTGCTGGGACGGGGAGACATGAAGAAACAGGGTGCGCCGTTGCAGCCAGCCTGCGACTCAGCCTCCTCTGTGACAGCAGCACGACGCCGTCCACAGCACAGGCCTGAGGACCCGGCTTGCATGTGCAGGGTACAGACACGCCAGCCATAGGCTGCAGGTCCTCACTGGCCACTGCAGTGGCAAAGTGGATTTGAATGAGTTTACTTCCACTGCGACCGGAGCCACACTTAGGCCATCAGTGGTCACAGACACCGATGGCTCTGGCAGTGGAAATGCACAGAGAGCACAGCCGTTGCCATGGAAACCTCCCCACAGCTGAGACACCGGCTGTGACACCGTCCCAGGTGCAGCATGTGACCGGGCAAGGTGAGCAAGGACCGCCCGCCTCTCTGCTCGCCCCCTCCCACACCGCACACCTGGGCCTGCATGTACAGGTGGGCGTCCAGGTCAGGGAAACAGTAGAGCTTCGTGCTGACTCTGGGGGAGCCCGGGGCAGGTCTGCCCGTGGACAGCCAGCCCTCACTCCCCGGTTTTATTCTGGAATGTCACCAGGAACAGTGACATCTAGCATCGAGCTGAGCACCTCAGCAGATGCAGGTTGGGCCTCGAGAGCCTCTGGTCATCAGGCCTCCAGCCACAGCTCCCACAGGACTCTGTTTTGGGTGCTGCTGTCTGAGGGTGCCCAGCCCACAGCAGCCAGCTCTGCATCCCGAGCTCTGCAGACCCAGCCAGCAGAGGATGAGAAGCATCTGAAGACCAGCTATGCTGGTGCTGGGCACTGTTGGTGGCCCCTGCACAGCGTGGCAGGGCTGCTTCATGGCAGAGGCAATCCAAGCGCAGCAAAGATCTGTGCAGGCTTTGTGTAAGTGCTGCACTGCAGTGCACAGGGACAGGAGCACCTCAGGTGTGGCACACTGGGCACATAGATGGGCAATGTCACACTACTGTGCCTTGGTACTGAGCCCACAGCAGGTACCCGTGACTCAGGACCCCAGAATCTCCTCTGACACACGTCCTACCCTATGAGCATCTGGCAGCCTTTCACAACCCTGCTAGAACCCTACACCACCCTTTAGCTCAATGTACACCCTCCACCTCTTTCCCGTTCTGTGGTACCGGGGTGGAACCCAGGGCCTTCACACTGAGCTACATCCCCATAGGCCTTTTTTTGTGAAAATTTTTCAATTAGTCACTAAGTTACCCAGGTTGGGCTCAAATCTGTGGCCCTCCTGCCCCAGTCTCCCCAACTGCTGGGGTGGCAGGGGTGCCTTAGTGACCATTTTTAAGCAGTGAATTCCCCAATGAGCCTGGGAACACGACACCAAATATCCTGAAAGGACCTTGTTTTTGGAGGAGAACTGGGCCAAGAATCAGAGTGGCCTCACTCCTCAGCCAGGAACGCAGGGACGGATGTGCCTGTCTGCATGTGGGGGAGTCCTCGGCTGCGCTGTGTCCTCAGAGCGCTGCAGCACTGATTCTGGTCGAGAAACAACTTTCACGAGCCGGTAAACTTGCAAATGCAGAACTTGTGATACCAAGGACCAGCCGTGCAGCACTCAGCTCCTGAGTTCCTGCTGGTGGGGCACTGCCAGCCATGCTGCCCTCTGCCCCTACGTGCCTCACACCTGCACGGCTGTGTGGTGCGGGTCACACACCCACCCCATTGGCAAAGGGCTCCCGATAAGCGAGAGGCTCTCTGACTCTTAACTCATGCACAACATTACTGTGTGCGTGCCATTTTCTCTGGAGAAGGTCACTCACTTTTGGATCTTTGGGAAAAGATAAGAATCACTCCTAACATACAGGATCTTTGGGAGTGATCCCACACCCTGGCCTACCAGAGACCGAGACCAGTATCTGGTCTCCAAGCAGCTCCGAGAGCCTTTCGCATTCCAAATCCCTGCTCTGGACCCTCCAGGCCAGCTATGAGGTAAGCAGAGCCAATGGTCTTATTGACAGGATTTCAGTGAGGAAACCAAGACGTGAGACCATGCCCCCAGACACGCAGCGCCATGCTCAGGGATGCCTCTGACACCATCTTGCTGGAGCCCAGTCCTCCTCGGAGAACTGTGAGCCCACCAAGGACTCGCCTTCCACCCGAGGAGCTCTTTGTCCTTGCTTCTCACCTGGCGCCCAGGCCCTGTGTGAGATCACCTGATGGGCAGCCTCAGCCTCCCGGCTCCAAGTCCAGAACCCGGAGGAAAGGACAGCTGTCTGGAAGGATCCAAATCAGAATGATGCTGCCACAACCTGAGAGGAGAGATCTTCCAGGCAGAAAGAGCCGGAAGCTAGGACAGAGGTCAGAAGGGGCAAGGGGTGTGTGAGCCTTCTTCTCCCTCTCTGCTGTGCTCATTCCCACCACACGGTGCCTCTCAGCTCATTTCTCACTACTTGTTGGGTCTGGAATGTGATTCACCTGGACTTTATCACTGTGGGAGCTGGGGCTTCCTCAGGGACATCTCCCTTGGTCTGTATTGGATGTGCTTCTGCTGCCCAAGGCTGGCAGGAGAGAACGAGGTGGGGTGCAGGGAGGGGCAGTGAAGCTGGCAGAGGAGAGCCCACCATGGCACAGACGGCCCAGGGCCAGCACAGCAGCTGGGGTCCCACTCCCCTGGGGTCCGTGCATCCTGGAGTCAAGACCTTCACTGAGCTGTTCATGGCCTGTCCCTTTCCAGAAAATGCCAGTCCCCTGCTGATCCATGTCCACCAGGCCAGGAGCAGGCAGGAGAGGGCCCAAGTGGCCAGGTGGATTCTTAGGCCCAGAGTCCCCAGGTAGCAGCTGCAGCCAAAAGAAGAGGGCGCAGGGGGCGGCTGCATGTATGAGCGAGGGCCCCGGGCCAACCCCAGCTCCTTTCCATGGTGCTCAGTGGGGCTGGAACACAAGACGTGCTTGGTGCTGCACACTCAGCTGGCGCGGGGCAGGGAGCTCTGGGAGCCCACACTGCTGCTGGCCATCTGGGTCCACCCTGTCACCATGGCCAGCCCCTCTGTGCCCACCCACCTGGTCCTGCAAGACCTGGCTGCACAGGTGTAAGCAAAGCACTTTACCTCAGAGACAGTGACAGTGGTCACCCCTCTCAGAAGGGCATTGGGCACCTGCTCGGGCCACATGCATATCCAACCCCTCTGCAAGGGTGGAGCAGCCCAGCTCAGCCTTAGGCCCCTCAGGGACTGCGTCTCACCCTCTCCCCAAGCCCTCTGCTTCTCCCGCCTCCCCACACTGGCCAACTCCATGACTGACCCAGTGTCACTGAGTATCAGCATACGGCTAGGGCCATCTGATATCCAGAGACGAAAACTATTCCCTGGACTTCCGGGAAGATGGCGACCAGGTGAGCAGCAGAGGGAATCTCTCCCAGAGACCGATCCTTTGCGCGCGGCTGCCCGGTCCGTGGATGCAAAATTCCAACTGATCGGGCTGCTCTCCGCGGCCTGAGCATTAAAGGGCCGGCTGACAAGCTGTGCGGCGAGAACTGGGCAGATCCTGAGAGCTGGGTGCCCGAGGGATCGGTGCTGCGCTTGGGCCGCAGCTCGGTTCAAATCGCGTACAGCCGAGAGAGTGAGTGCGGTGGGAAGAACGGCTTCAGCTCCTGAACCCGACCGGCTCAGAGGCGGCTATAACCAGCATTTGTTGGAGGCAGCGGAGCAGAGGAAACTCAGAGAACGCGCTACTGGGACGGACTGTGCCAATCTGGGCAGCGGTCCGGGATCCCATTCAGAACCCCACCCCCGCAGCCGGCGCTGCGCGAACTGGAGCGGCTGCGATCGGCGGGATTTCTGAGTGGGGAAAAAGCTCCATCCAGAGAGATACATCTGAACGGCATTCCTGTCTGCACGATCAAAGGGTGAGTTAAGTGGGCGCTCTAACCGGTTTTTCCTGAATCGGAAAGAAGCTCAGCCCAGCGAGTGACATCAAAGCAGCTTTAAGGACTGCGGGATCTCCCGGGTGGGAAGAGCTAGCTAGGCGCCCCAACGGGATTTGTGAGGGGGGAAGGAGCTCCACCCAGGGAGGAACACCCGAGTGGCCTGTCTGCAAGACTCCTGGGGCGGCGAGCTGTTTATTCGCCCCGGCCAGGTCTTGGGATAGGGAGTAGAAGCGGAACTCTCAGCAGACAGCTTAAGGGACATTCTCCCAAAGAGAAGGAATCACTGGAGCAGCCCCTGCAGCAGACCTTTGCCTGCTGAACTGCCTGTGGAATTTATAGCTCCACATTTTGAATCTGATACCCAAAAATGGGAAAACAGAGGAACAAAACGCAGTCTCAAAACTCAACCCCACCCAGAACAAGTTTTGAATGTGAAGATACTGGGGAACCAGGAAGTCACATACCTTCAAGTTATGAAACGATTGCATCCGAAATTAAACAACTCCAACAGGCCATGAAAGAGCTTAAAGCAGAAATAACCCACATACCCGCAATGATTTCTCAGACAAAAAACAAGCTGAAAACAATGATGGAAGAAATGTTCCATTCACACAGACAAGAAATAGACAAAAGTCTAGAAGAAAATAGGAAACAAATGGAAATGTTACAAGAGCAATTTAGGAATGAATTACCAATAATGAAACAGGTCCAAAGAGAATGCCAGGATTTGAAAACTAACGCTGAAAGCATGAAAAACCGTTTAAATGAAACCGAAGATAGAATTTCAGAACTTGAAGACAGCATGGCAGCTTATGAGCGTGAAAGGAAGAATCTCATGATATCATCAAAGATACAAGAAAAGTCAATCCAACAGCTGCAAGATGAGGCAAAACGTAACAATATTCGAATTATAGGAGTGTGTGAAACAGTAGGAGATCTCACAAACGATATAAAAGGAATATTTGATGAAATAATAGCAGAAAATTTCCCAAACAAGGTAAAAGACACTGAAGTTCAGTTAAGCGAAGCGTATAGAACCCCAATGATCCATAACCCAAA
Source organism: Dinomys branickii (assembly GCA_004027595.1). Classification (NCBI taxonomy): domain Eukaryota; kingdom Metazoa; phylum Chordata; class Mammalia; order Rodentia; family Dinomyidae; genus Dinomys; species Dinomys branickii. The sequence goes on from PVLD010017110.1 coordinate 42,245, forward strand.
GAAAAACACACACAGGCATATAATAGTCAAGATCCCAGATATCCAGCAAAAGAACACAATATTAAAAGCTGCCAGAGAAATGAAACAGATCACCTATAAAGGAAAGCCCATCAGAATCACAGCAGATTTCTCAACAGAAACCATGAAATCAAGAAGAGCTTGGAGCAAGATACTACAGATTCTAAGACAAAACAACTTCCAACCCAGACTGATGTATCCTGCAAAATTATCCCTCAAATTCAATGGAGAAGTAAAATATTTCCACGACAAAGAACAACTGAAGAATTTCATGAGTGCCAAACCAGCATTGGAAAAAGCACTAAAAGATATTCTAGACAGAGAAAAAAGGGACCACAATCCCAAGAACAGCTATAGAAATAACTCCCTAAACAGAACAAGTAATTAAACAGTCAGCAAAAGAAGGAAAACTTCAAGTAAATAACATGACTACAATAAGCCAACATATAACCATGATAACCATTAATGTAAATGGCCTCAACTCAAAAGTCAAAAGGAAAAGATTGGAAGACTGGATTAAGGAACACAATCCAACGATATGCTGTATACAGGAAACACATTTTACTCAAAAAGAAATCCATAGGCTGAAAGTTAAAGGTTGGAAAACAATTCTCCATGCAACAGGCCCCCAGAAAAAAG
>PVLD010017111.1:0-42903 GCA_004027595.1 Dinomys branickii
AATTGTCTGACTAAATTTGCATGTCTGGATATGGGCTTATATATTTACACTTCGAAGATATCAATGGATAAAGCAATAACCACTGTTGAGATCATATCACCTTGTCTATAGATTAGTTGTGATTGTACTAGTTTTTATGCTAATTGGTGTCTGTTTGTCAATATGTTTTTGTACTTGTATTTTTTTAAAATAAAAAAAATAAAAAAAGAAGATAACAAAAAAAAATAAAATAAAATAAAAGGAAAATAATGAGTCTTTGCTGTAATAGTTTTCTAAAAATTAATCATTTACTCATTTTGATTACACCTCTACATACTAGATGCATTTTTCTTGACTCTTGGTGATGCTAATAGTATTTTCTCAAAATTCCTTAAAGGAACAATGCTTTGGTAACATTGCTTATGACTTTGTCAATTAGAACAGCCTGATGTTATATAATTTCTATATAATTTTGGAGTTATTTTCTTTTATGCTTTATGCTAATTATGTAAGTTTCCAATGAATCAGGCCTATCAGTAAAGGATTAAAATTTAATGTAATAGTGTTAGTCTTTATTGTAGTTAAGATTTATAAAAGAAGATATTTAATGTCTGACACATCATTTATAGGATTATTTTATAATATTTCCTCCCAAAAAGTCAAATACAAAAGAGTGCAGAAGGTCTGTCCATGCACTAGAGACCCAAAGAACCCATCTGGGTGCCTGGATCCTACGGCAGTGTGCTGTAAGAGTCTGGCTGAACACCAGAGCCCACGGTAATGTCCTCCACAAGTCCAGCAGGGGGCCTAGAGCCCATGACAATGTTTCATGCAAATCTGAATTACGGATTTACACAGGGAAGGCCCAAAGGTCAGTGATGGAAGCTAGAAATTCTGCGCCAGCAGGATGAAGGGTCTGCGCCAGCAGCCTGAGGGGTCTGCACTGGAGCCAGGAAGTGATGCTCAGCGTAAGTAGCAGAGCTCTCCCGAGGAGAAATGCAGCCACCCTCGGGGACAGTGAGGGCCTGAACTTTTACGGTGATGAGAACAGCTGAGTTCACATCAGGAAAACAATGCGACAAGTTTCTAGGGAAGAATCAACAACATTCCACCTGCCCCTCCAGTCCCCTTTTATGCTGTTGGCAACAATCTTCAGGTGGGCCTTCCACACTCAGACCCACATGATTTGATGCAGATGGAGGTTACAAGCTGACTATTAGTTAATCCACCACAGTCTTACATCAGTCTCTGCTTCCAAAGCAGATTTTTTTCCCTTTTCCATCTATTCTAACCCATTGATTTCCCAACAGAAAATACAAACTAAAAATGTGTATTACGTATTTTCCAAAATAGATTGCAGTAAAACTCCTTCATTATATTCAGTGCCAAATTGAGGAAAAGAACTTTTGGAAACACGTCACCCTGTATCCAGAACAATTCTATCAATTCATTTTTTCCTGCAAGAATATATATATATACACACACACACACACACACACACACACACACACACACACACAATATCTCAAATTGTGCCTATATTTGGACATTGGGTTATTGCAGATGTAAATTTTTATGATAAGCTCTTTATGGTAGGGCTTAATCCAATATAACATATATCCTTATAAAATGTGAAATTTAGACATGAAAATGCAGAAAGAATGCCAAGTAAAGAGAGGAGATTTTCATCTCCAAGCCAAGGAGTACTGAGGATCATCTATCAGTCAGAAGCCAAGAAGCAGTCTTAGGACAGTTTTCTTCATAGTACATAAACTGATTACATTAGTACTTTTAGTTTGGATTTCTAACATGTTTCTGTGGCTTTACGGCATCAGTTTGTAACATATTGTTAACATAGCTCTCAGAAGCTTTTACAAACTTTAAAAATAGCAAAAAGTATGATGCTATTGTAGCAAATATCTACAAATGTAGACATGATTTAAGAAATAGAATTTAAGTAAAGGCTAGAAGAGTTTTGAAGTACATTCTAGAACACTTCTAGATTGATTTGAATAGCTAATTAGTAAGTATATAAATATCATGAGTTAATCTAGAAGAGTCTCAGAAAGAAGTGAGCTGAAGAGAAATCTTATCGCTCTATATATACAGATATATACATTCTCTAAATATGTGCATTGTCATTAACAGAACAGTGCTAGAATTATGATTGTTAAAGATGTTCTAGTGAGGTTCCAGGTGTAAGTGAAGAGCACACCACTGGACTGAAAGTAGGGTGATTCTTTTTACAAATGATAAGACTTGGTTAAGGTTTTTTCAACTCATCAGTAGAAAATTGGAACATGCAAGGTGTGAATTTTGATATTTAGCTGAGATTTCCAAGCACAGATTGAAACACACAACCTATTTCTCTAAAATGATGTATTAAAATGAAGGAGCAAAGATACAGATGACAGAAGGAAAATTAAGTTGAAAAGGAACAACGACTTCATGATTGTAAAAGTCTAAGCCTAGGTGGCAAGCTTGCTCTGGATCAAGGATCAGGGTGTGCCTGACAACCATTTGCTACCACTATTAGGTTAACTTCATGAATTCAGTCAGTGCAGCAGAAGCAGGAATGTATACCTTATCCCTGTCCTGACATTGCGTTTAGAAGGCAGATAATTTGTGTAGTTTTAAAGATGATCAGATAGGGATTCACAGGTAAGGCAAATTTTTACAGGGAAAGTCTTACTCCTACTCACTACAACAGACATACATGATTTAAATCTGAGCTCTAATAACTTGAGTTATTGATATTCAGATCAGATTTTGGTTGTAGAGCTAATAGGGGAATAGAGGAAGACTTTTAAGGACACTGTGTGTATGTGGGTATGCATTCTACACAAAGGAAGGCCATAGGTTCTGTAGTGCTAGAGGAACGATTGTTATGGAATTAATTGTTTTCTCTAAATAAACATGTTCAAAGCCTAACCACTACTGTTCCAGAACGTGATTTCACTGGGCAGTAGTGTTTCTGCACACATAATCAGTTAAACTCAGATGAGATTATTAAAAGTATCCCTGCTCCAAAGTGACTGGTGACCACATAGGTGTGAGAAATCTGGACACGGAGACACATGGAAAATACCGTGCGACGATGGATGCAGCATGACTCCAACCCAGAAAAGCCATGGAGTTTAGCCATGAATCGAAGCTCACAGAGAGAGAGAACTTTTGTTCAAGATCTTAGGAAAGAGTCAGACAGAAGTTCAATTTTAGATGTCTGCCTTCTAACACCGTAAACAGTAGCTTTTTGTTCATTTAAGCTACCCGCTTGTGGTACTTTGTTAGGGTCTCATTTTATAAAACCATTATAACATCAGGAATAGATTATCAACATAGACTTATGATCTTATTAACATTCCCCAGTTTTAATCATACTCTTCTGTACGTGTGCATGTGTGCATATGTTAATGTCACATATATTAGTACCTGAATAATTATGACGCTGAACAGTTCCGAAACAACAGGATCTCTCAGATTTTCCTTCAAGCCGGTGTAGTTCACTACTTCTTTCACCAGAGACTCAATTCTGATTTATTACTCACCCGTCATTTATTTCTAAAACTCAGTCATTTAAAAACAGTATAGAGATAAAATCTTAGTGCAGTCTCTTGGGGTTGCTTTTTCACATAGAGTAACTCACTGTAGACTGATTCAAAGTGTTACATAGAGTAGCGAGCCTAGTTCCTTTTCATTGCTAAGTAGTATTTCTTAGTTCCTAGGTAGCACAGTTTAACCACTGACCTGTGGACATCTGGGATGATTTAAACTTTTGGGAAACAGTAGACAAGCGATAGCATCCATGCTTGTGTGAACATACATTTTCCTTTCTCCGTGATAAATGACCAAGTGTTCAATTGCTATATTCTCTACTCACTGAAACTTGAAGCCGCTAATTCGCAACTTCAGTTCAATCTATAATTTTAACTCATTTCATGACAGTAATCTAACTTTTCACAGGTTTGGGGTTTTCTATTATGGGTGTTTTGGAAGTTTTCTATTCTATTTACCACAATTATTTTAGTTAATATAGGACCTGTGCCTTTATATTTACATAGTATAGTAACTTCGGCTACTTTACAAAAATGAGAGGGCTGGGGATATAGCTCAGTGGAATAAGTGCCTGCCTGGCAAGCACAAGGTCCTGAGTTCAATCCCCAGTACCGAAAAAAAAAAAAAAAAATGAAACTTCCTGATATTTGGTAGAAATTACACTGAGTATGTTGATCAATTTTCCAGCAGCTGGAGCCCTTCATCAGAGCTCCCCATCCATAAACATGACATACACAATTGGTAGAACAGATACTATAAAAATTTTGTGATGTATATATCTAGGTACTTCATTAAATTTGGAGCAACTGTGAATAGCACTATTTAAAATTTGGCTTTCATGTGTTTATTGTTAATTTGTAGAACTACACGTATTTTAGTAATAGCTTTACTGATATCAAATTCATCTAACATAAAATTCATACTTCTAAGCATAAAATTCCATGGTGATTAGTGTATCCAAAAAGCTATGCAGCTATCACTGATGTGTATTTTAGAAAATTTTCATCATCTTAATCCCATACCCATTAAGCAGCCACTGCCCATTCCACATCCAACTTTCAAAATGAGTACATGGAAAGCATGAATGTAAATTTTCCCATTCAACATATTTCATACAAATATACATACACAATATATGGCTTTTCATCCATTACTTCTTTAATTTCTCATAGTGTTTTCAAGTTTCCTCCCTGTTTTAACATGTGGTTTTACTTCATTTCTTTCTAGACTAGAATAGAATTCTATCTGTTACATCAAATTCTGTTTATCCACATATAGGTCAGTGAATACCTATTGCCGTTATTTGGCTTTTAGGAATAATCCTCCTACCAATATCCATGTGAAACTTCTGCATAGTCGTATGTTTTCAATTTTCCTTTCTTCTACTTAGAAGTAGATTTGTTGGGTCATAGAAAACTTTGTCTTTTTTTTTTTTTTTTTTTTGCAGAACGGTGATGCCTTCCAAAGTGGCTGCCATAGTTTTTTTTTAACCATGAAATATAATTTGTAAAACAAATGAGACAAAGATAACGAACTGTCACACACTACTATGAGCTGTCTTCTTAATTATCTAGGATCCATGGTTTTACTATTTTGTGTTCAAAAGCTTATTTCAGTCACTACTTAAACATAAGTATGCTATAAAATAAATTCTAAAAATTTTATCCTTTTTAAAAAAGCATCTTTACACTTACAGGAAAATTGAGTAAAAGGCACAGAGATATCCTAAATACTATTGTTCTCATTTGTGAAAAGCTTTCTCAATTATAAAATATTTTGTATCATAGTGACCTATTTGTGGCAGTCAATAAATGTGTTATATTGACACATTATTGTCACCTGAAGTTTATAGTTGAAATTAAAACTCACTCATTCTATAGCACATCCTACGGGTTTTGCCAAGTGTATAACAGCAACATTCAAATACTATCTCACGGTGTGTTTTCCCTGCCTATGTTAGTTATTATGGTTTGTGTCTAGATGTCCCCTCAAAGCCTCTTGCAGTCAGGGGGCTGGTATCTAGAGTTTTGGATTGATTCATGGTTCAGGGCTGGCATTGTGGGTGTGAGGGCTACACCCACTCTGGGGTGGGTGGTTTGCACACAATATAAAGGAGGGAAAGATGCTTGCTCTCTGCTGCTCTCTCATTGTTAGTCTTCTTGCTTTTGCTGTTTTCTGCCGTCATGAACTGTTGCCCTCTGCCACGTGCCACTGTGTCTTGGAGCAAGCTGGTTATGTACTGAAACCTCCAAAAACTGTGAGCTAAATAAACCTTTCCCTCCTTAATTTTGGACATCAGGTATTTTGTCTCAGCAACAAGAGAAAATTAACCAAGACAACAGTCAATTTTCAGTCTTGATTTGACTTCATTAAGGAATGCCTAGATGATTGGTTAAACATCCATTTTGAGTTTGTAAAGTGTTTGAAGAATACATTTGTGTATGAATCAGGACTCTCAGGTAAAATCTTTTCTCCTCAGTGTTGGTGGACATCGTCCAATCCCCTCAGAGCGTGAACAGGAACCAATTGCAGAAATACGTTTCCGTCTCTCTCTCCTTTTCTCTCTCCTCGTCCCTCTCCTCCCTCTTTTTCTCTGCTTCTCTCTCACCCTCTGTGTCTGTCTCTCCTTCTGTCTCTCTTATTGTTAGTTGGACACACAATATCTGCCTTCAGACAGAAGAGTTTCTGTTTTCCAACTAGTTCTTGAAGCACTGACTGCTCTGCTTCTTAGTCCTTTAATCTCATAGTGGATTACATGATTAGCTTTGTTGATTATCTAACTATAAATGGCATAGTGTAGGATCTCTAAGCCTAAGTCATTGCGTGAGCCATTTCCATTGTCTATCATCTAACTATTTAATATCTAATTCTTATTGGTTCAATTTATCTGAAAACTCCTGAACAATACATTTATTTCTGTCTCCTTACTCTGCCTTCTACAAACCATTGATATTTTTACAATCTGTAGGATTTTTCTTTTTCTAGAAAGTCATATAAGTGGATCCATATGCACTAATCAGGTCTCTTATTGCTTGGATGCTATACCAGACACCCACAAATTAAAGGGGTTCCACTAACCTCATGGCTGCAAGGAATTCAGTCTGTGATCTGTGGACTTCCAGAGATAAGCACCATAACAGAAAGGTCTAGTAGGGCAAACCCACCGCATTCATGCCGGATGGGAAGCAGAACTGTGAAAGAGCCCTTAAGAGGAAGGGTACAGGAACCACAGCTAGCACATAGGCCATGTCCCCGTCACCCACCCACACAAGCACACTCAAAGGTGTGCTTCAGTTATCCCTGGGAAATGCTAAGCCAGTCAAGTTAGCAATCCAGCTTAACTAGATTAATAGAATTAATCATGTATCAGATTTTATATCAGATTGACTCATTTACCTCAGTGCTACAAAATTAAGTTCCTTGCAAGAGAATTTCAGTGACTGGATACTTATCTCTTTCCATTACAGAGTCCTGTTTCACCGTCAGAATATACTACTGTTTATCCATTCACCCACTGAAAGACCCATTGCCTGTTTCTCAGTTTGGGAAGTTATTTAATAAAATTATTTTAACCACTTAAATGCAAGAATTTTTTGGAGAAATTTTTTACCTCATTTAGATAAATATCATAAAGTAAGAATGATAGATTATATGGTAAAAGTAGACTTAATTTTGAAAGAATTTATTCAGTTGCCATCTGAAGTGGCTGCATACCCACAACAGTGGTACATATTTCACACTCTCATCAATAACTGGTGCTGTCACAGCTCTGGAACTTGGATATATATTAGAATGATCAGTAACTGTTTCGTAAATTTGTACTTCCCTAATGAAAGGTGACATTTCCCTTCTATATTTGAAGTGTAGTTTTGTTGGGTATAAAATTTGCTATCGATAGCTCTTTGCTAGTGTTACTTCCTCTGATCTCCATGGTGTTTTAGAAAGAAGTTTACTCGTATTCTTGCTTTCATAAGGATGAGGACTTTTTCAAACTGGGTGGTTGCAAGAATTTCATTTGGACTTAGGAGGAATGAACTGTGAGTTCTCCTGACATATGTTTTTTTTAGTTTTAATCTGCTCAATATTTTTTCATTATTTTAAACTGCCAAATTTGGAAATGTTTCATATAGTTTTTCTTATATTCTTTACTCTTTCTGACTTTCATGTCTCCTTCTGAAATGGAAGGTTGTATATGTAAAATACTTTGTTATTAATGCGTGGGTCTCTGAGTACCTGTCCAAAGTTTAAATGTAGTCTCTTTTTATCAGTGTTGCTTAGATTGAGGGTGCGCGGATCCTGTTGTTCTGTCCTTACATCATTTACTGCAGGTTCTGTGAAGTCCAATTAATAATCTTGACAGCAAGTTTTATATTGGATTTTGTATTTTTCAGCTCTGTAGGTCACATTGCTATCCTTTATGTATAATTTCTAAGAGTTTGTACTATTTCATTTGTTTAAAGAGAATTCATAATTATGTTTGATGAATTCTTGTGGTGACCTCTTTAAAGTAAATGTCAGGTCATTCTGACATCTAATTCATCTTTATGTTTGGTCTCTACCAATTTCCCTTTAATATTCTGGTTATAATTTTCTTTTTCTTTTGAAGGTTAATTTGTTATTGTATCTAGGACATTTTGGTTACTTACTGTGTTTTAAATTGTGGCTCTTGCTTAGACATTTTATTTACCAGATAATTCTTTTCAGATTTTTAGCATGGGTCTTTTATACCTTGCGAGCAGTGGTTCCAAAGGCAGTTTACTTGTAAAAAGTTTGCTTTCTTTATCTGCTTGGTTTATCTTGAATCATTAGGACATTATTACTTCAGAATCACCAAAGGCCAGAACATTCAGACTTACAAAATGGTTTTTGAAAACATTGTTTATGATTCATAAGTTACTTCACTTAACAAAAGCTAAATATACAAATTAGTTATTTACAGAAGATAAATAAAGGGTATACTTATCTGATAGATTGAATACATGTGACATATATGGGATCCACAAGATTCTTAAAAATTTATGCTACTGTAAACACTGCAAAATTGGCCTGAAAGTAGGAGACCAAAGTCGGAATGGAAGAATACAGTCAGACTCATAAAATTCTTCAGATAGGAAATGAGCAGCGAAACCATTAGAAAGCAGACCTATGCTGCATTTATAATAAAGCACAAATGACGTGAAACACAGAGCCTCAAACTTAGAGGCAAAGTCACAAATCCAGAGGACTGAGGTTTAGACATGATTTGTACACTTTGAGTTGACACTGTAATAAATTAAGGCTTGTGAGGAATTGTAAATAAAGTGAATACCTCTTACCTATGGCATGAAAGTGAATCTTTCTGGCTGAACTTTTAACTCTTGCTGCTGGAAGAATGAGTTTTTAATGTCTATAGCCTACTCTCCTGAGCCTGTGAATATGTCACCTTCTCTGGTATAAGGAAAACTCCACATGGGATTAAATTAATAAATTTATGATGAGGACGTTGTTTCTAGTTACCTGGGCACTTCCAGTGTAATTCTAAGGGAACTTCCACTAAGGAGGCAAAAATTCCAAGAAAATACGATGGCAGCAGAAGGTGAAGGTCTGTCATCACAATCAAAAGAGGTCAGGCAGCTGGGTAAATCTGTATAAAAGCAGCAGTCCTGTCCCTTAGTGCCTCAGAAAGAGAGAAAAAACAGGATATCCCTCTTGTTTCTTTAATCTTAGCCTTAGAAGACCCATTTTTGCATTTGTAACCTCCAAATGCTAAGATCATATATTTTCATTATAAGTTTGTGGAAGTATGTTACGACAGCAACAGAAAAATAATGTGGTATTCTATATCCTTTGCCTATCCTCATACATTTTAGAATTATCTTGCATATTTCTTTGAGAATGGCTGCCTTTATAGTAATTATAGAGCCCAATTGAGTCTGTATATCAATGTAAAGGAGAGGGTTGTTTTGTAACTCTAATATTTTAATAGATATTGGGCTATTTTGGAAGTTTTATTTACATTTCTTAGAGTTTTGAAAAGTTGTGCTTTTCAAGATTTTGCCCATTTCTTCTAGTTCTGTCCAATCCGTATTGTGGCACATAATTTCACATTGTATACCATTTTTAACTTTTTAATGTCAATTTTTTGTTTCCTACTTTTTATTTTTATTTATTTATTTTAAAAATAAAACAACAAAAACACTAACAAACATACACACAGTAGCACAAGAACAGTACAAAAACTGAACTACAGATCAGGTGGCAGGGGATCATCAATGGTTGTTGTATTACATGTTGGTAGTTTCAAAGTGTATACTTAGGACAATACAAATAGACATATAAGATTGACCAAACAAATAATCATCGATTGTTTCCCACATCAAAATTACATGAGACAATAGTACAACCATGTCAGCCATCCCACGCATACATACATACCTACTCAGCTATCCCCCTCTTCCTCCTCTCCTTCCCTTCATCCTGATTGCTCTCTACCTTTGAGCAGTCTCCCTTCATACCTCCCGATCTATATTCTAACCTCCAGGTTCAAACACTAATGGTACTATATGCTGTTTGCACATGCACATCTGGTTTACCTCACTTATGAGTATGGTCTCTAATTGTGACCATTTGCCTATAAAAGCCCCTGGATTGTCTTCCTTTACAGCTGAATAATATTCCACTGTGCAAACATGCCACAGTTTTTTAATCCAGTCCTCTGTGGATGGACACTTGGGTTGTTTCCATGATTTAGCTATTACAAATTGTGCTGCTATAAACATGGGTGCACATAAATCACCATGATAGGCTGTTTTCAGATCTTCTGGGAAAATACCCAGAAGGGGGATAGCTGTGTTGAGTGGGACCTCTAGACCCAGTTTGCTGAGGAATCTCCAAACCGATCTTCACAGCGGTTTTACCAGTCTGTATTGCCACCAGCAGTGCAGCAGAGCTCCTATTTCTCCACAGCCTTGTCAGCATTTGTTACTGGACGATTTGTTGATGCTGGCCAATCTTACTGGGGTGAGATGAAATCTCAGTGTTGTTTTTATTTGCATTTCCTGAATGACTAAAGATGTAGAACATTTTCTCATATATTTATTTGCCATTTATATTTCTTTATCTGAGAAGTGTGTATTCATCTCAGATGCCCATTTCTGGATTGGGTCTTTGAATTTGGATGGGTTCATGTTTTTTAATTCTTTGTATGTTCTAAATAGAAGGCCTTTGTCCGAGGGACAGGCAGTTAGGATTTTTCCCAATCTGTGGGTTTTATTTTTACTCTGCTGGTGATTTCTTTTTTTTTTATTATTTTAAAAGTATAAAAAAAAGATATTAACAAACATACACAAAGTAGCGTAAGAATAGTACAATCGAATCTGAGTTACAGATAAGGTGATGGGAATCATCAATGGTTGTTGCATTACATATTGATAATTTCTAATTGTATATTCAGAAAAATAGGTATAGACATGCAAAATTGATCAGACAATTAATCATCAACTATTCTTTACAATAAAGTGACCTGAGTCAGTAGTACAACTTCTTTTTATAGTTTGAAAGCAAAAAGAACTACATCAACTACAACAGAAAAAGAAAGAGAAAAAAAAAGAAGAAAAAAAATAAACAAAAAGCATTAACAAAGAGACACAAGTAGCTTAATAAACTTATGATCATAATTGAATTATAGACAAAGCAACCGAAAGCCAAAATAGTTGTTGCATTTCATATTGATATCTTCAAAATGTATACTCTGGAGAACACATAAAGACATACAAGATTGATCAAACAATCAGTCATCAATTATTCCTTACCATTCAATGATATAAGTCAATAGTAGAACCATGTTAGCCATCCTGCACATGTGTATATACATAGATACTTACATACATACATACATAAATTTTTGCCTCTTTCTTTTCTCCTTTCCCTCGTCCCCTCTGTTCTTTACTTTTGAACAGATTTCCTTCATGACTCTTAGTTTATGTTCCCACCCTCAGGTTCTTACACCAGTGACACAATACTTTGCCTGCACATGTACCTCTGATTTATTTCACTTATGAGTATGTTGTCTAATTTTGACCACTTGCCTACAAAGGCCCGAAATCTGTCCCTCTTTATAGCTGAATAATATTCCATTATATAAAAATGCCACAATTTTTTAATCCAGTCTTCTGTGGGTGGACATTTGTGTTGCTTCCACAATTTAGCTATTACAAATTGTGCTGCTATAAACATGGCTGCACATATATCAGAGTGATATGATGCTTTCAGATCTTCTGGAAAAATACCCAGAAGGGGAATAGGTGGTTTGAATGGAACCTCTAGACCTAGTTTGCTGAGGAATCTCCAAACTGCTCTCCACAGTGGTTGCACCAGTCTGCATTCCCACCAGCAGTTTAATAGAGTCCCTATTTCTCCACAGCCTCACCAGCATTGTTATTGGATGATTTTTTCATATGGTGATTTCTTTAGATGTGCAAAAACTTATCAGTAAGATGAGGTCCCAGTTATTGATTCATTGAAGTGTTTCCCTTGCATTTTGATTTTTGTTCATGAACTCACTGCCTAGTCCTATGTCTTCAAGGTTTTTCCTAATTTCTTTTCCAATAGGTTTAGTGTTTCTGTTTTAATATTGAGATCTGTGATCCATTTTGACTTCAGTTTGGTGCATGGTGATAGACTTGGGTCTGTTTTAAGTCTTTGGCAAGTGGCAAGCCAATTTCTCCAGCACCACTCATTGAAGAGGCTATCTTTCTTCCAGTGAGCTTGTTTGGCCCCTTTGTCAAATATTAGGTGGCTGAGTGTGTTTTTTGTTGTGGCTGTATCTTCCAGTCTGTTCCATTGATCCTCAGGTCTGTTTTAGAGCCAGTACCAGGTTGATTTGTTACAGTAGCTTTGCAATATAATTTCAGGTCAGGAATTGTGATTCCACCTGACTTGACCTTGTGGCCCAGAATTGCTTTTGCTATTCTGGGTCTCTTCTGGTTCCAGATGAACTTAAGGCACATTTTCTCTAGATATGTGAGGTATGTTGATGACAGTTTAATGGGAATTGCATTGAATCTGTACAACAATTTTTGTAGTATGGCCATTTTCACAATGTTGGTTCTTCCTAACTGTGAACAGAGAATGTTTTTCCACTTATTGTAATCCTCTTTGATCTCTTTTTTCAGAGTACTATAATTTTCATTAAATAGATCATTTACCTCTTCTGTTAGATTGATTCCTGAATATTTCATTTTCTTGGATGCTATTGTAAAAGGTATGGTTTCCTTAATTTCTCTCTCAGTCTGTTTGTTATTTGTGTATATGAATGCTATTGATTTTTGTGTTGACTTTGTATGCAGCTATCCTGCTGAATTTATCAATTAATTGAATGAGTCTTCTTGTGTAATTTTTGTGGTCTTCCATGTAAAGTATTATGTCATCTGCAAATAGTGATAGTTTTCCTTCTTCCTTTCCTATCTGTATTCCTTTTATGTCTCTCTCTTGTCTAATTGCTCTGGTTAATGCTTCTAGAACTATGTTGAATACCAGTGGTGACAGTGGACATCCTTGTGTTGTTCCTGTCTTTCAAGTCAGAACTTTCAGTTTTTGTCTGTTTAGTATGATGTTGGTTCTTGGTTTCTCATAGATGGCTTTGATTAAATTGAGGTAGAGGCCATCTATTCTTATTTTTTCTAGGGTTTTAAACATGAATGTATGTTGGCCTTTATCGAAAGCTTTTTCTGCATCTATTGAGATAATCATGTGGTTTTTGTCTTTGGCTCTATTGATATGGTGTATTACATTAATTGATTTGTGTATATTGAACCATCCCTGCATTCCTGGGATAATTCCAACCTGGTCATGGTGTATAATTTTCCTTATGATTTGCTGCATTCTATTTGCTAGTATTTCATTGAGTATCTTTGAATCTATGTTCATTAGGGAGATTGGCCTATAGTTCTCTTTCTTGTTTGAGTCCTTCTCTGGTTTTGGCATAAATGAAACTTGCCTCCAGAAATGAGTTAGGGAGAATTGCTTCCTTTTCAATTTCACTGAAGAATTTGAAGAGTGTTGGTATTAAATGTTCGCTGAATGTTTTATAAAATCCTGCTGTGAATCCATCAGGGCCTGGGCTTTTCTTTGTTGGTAAGTTTTTAATGTCATTTTGAATCTCATTAATTGATATTGGTTTGTTCAGGTATTTTATATCTTCCTGGTTCAAGTTTGATAATTCCTACATTTCTAGGAATTTGTCGATTTCTTCTGGGTTTTCTATCTCTTTGGAGTAAAGATTTTCAAAGTAGGTATTAATTATCTTTGAATTTCTGTAGGATCTGTAGTGATTTCATCCTTTTCATTCCTTATTGCATGAATTTGAGTTCTTTCCTTTCTTTTTTTGATAAGATTGGCTATGGGTTTATCAATTTTATTTACTCTTTCAAATAACCAAGTCTTTGATTCACTTTTTTTTGTAGAGTTTTTTTCATCTCAACTGCATTAATTTCTACCCTGAATTTTATAATCTCCCTTCTTTGGGCTTTGGGCTTGACTTGTTCTTCTTTTTCTCAAAGTTTGAGGTGCAATATTAGGTTATTTATTTGTTCTCTTTCTGTTTTCTTTATGTGTGAGTTCATCACTATAAATTTCTCTCTGAGTGCTGCTTTCATTGCATCCCACTAATTCCTATAAATTGTATTTGTATTTTCCTTTGCTTGTAGGTATTTTCCAATCTCTTCTCTAATTTCCTCTGTGACTCATTGGTTATTCAAGAGGTTGTTGTCTAATTTCCAAGTGTTTATAAAATTTTTAGAGTTCCCTTTGTCATTAATTTCCAGTTTCATTGCACTGTGGTCAGATAATATGCACGGGATTATTTCAGTCCTTTTTCATTTAAGTAGGTATGCTGTATGGGCTAGAATGTGGTCTATTTTAGAGAAAGTCCCTTGTGCAGCTCCGAAAAATACTTATTCTTGTTTTGTGGGGTAGAACACTGTAAACGTCTATTAAGTGCATTTGTTCACACATTTGGTTCAGGTCTGTTTTATCTTTGCTGAGTTTTAGTCCAGTTGATCTGTCCCTTTGCGTGAAAGGGGTATTTAGGTCCCCCATTACAATAGTGTTAGTGTTTATTTGTTTTTTTATGTGCGTTAGGATTTGCCTTACATAGTTTGGTGCTCCAGTATTTGGTGCATATATGTTTAGGATTGTTATCTCTTCCTCTTGCAGTTTTCCCCTAACTAGTATAGAGTGACCTTCTTTGTCTCTTGATTTTTATCAGTTTGAAGTTTGCATTGTCTGCAAACATAATAGCTACCCCTGCTTTTCTCTGGGAACCTGTTGTATGGAGGATTGTTTTCCAACCTTTGACTTTTATCTATGGATTTCCTTTTGAGTAAAGTGTGTTTCCTGTATACAGCATATTGTGGGATTCTGTCTCTTAATCCACTCTGCCAGTCTGTTTCTTTTGGCTGGTGAATTGAGGCCATTTACATTGATGGTTATAACTGTTATACGTTGGCTTATTCTTGTCATGCTGCTTAATTGATGTTGCTTTCCTACTTCTGCTGTTTAATTTCTTGTTCTGCTTAAGGGTTCTTTTCTATGGTTGTTCTTGGGATTGTGGTGACTTTTTTCTCTGTCTAGAATATCTTTCAGTGCTTTTTGTAATGTTAGTTTGGCACTCATGAAGTTCTTCAGTTGGTCTCTGTTTTGGAAATATTTTTTTTTTCCATTGAATTTGAAGGATAGTTTTGCAGGATACATCAGTCTGGGTTGGAAGCTGTTCTGTCTCAGAATCTGTAATATCTCTCTCCAAGCTCTTCTTGATTTCATGGTTTCTGTTGAGAAGTCTGCTGTGATTCAGATGGGCATTCCGTTATATGTGATCTGTTTCCTTTCTCTAGCAGCTTTTAATATTGTGTTCTTTTGCTGCATATCTGGGGTCTTGACTATTGTATACATATCCTAATAATATGTCTGTAGATTCCATTTGTTTTTCTGTGCATACAATCATGTTGATTGTCAATAACAATTGCGGTCTTGTTTTACATCTTTCATTGTTTTAACTTGTGTTGTATACCTGGCTAAAGAATCGAATATAAATTTGATAAAATGTGAAAGAATCTATATCTTGCCTTCTTTTCCACTCCAGGAGCAAGAAATTTGACATTTATTTAAAACTGAGAGAGCTTCTTTAGGAATAGTGCTGTTTCTCTTCTGTATATCTGTTAGACTTTGAAACCATCTTTATACGGAGTTTTTTGTAAGAAAGTATTTCAATAATACATTTAATTTCTTTTATTATGGGGTTGTTTGTTGTATTTGTTATTTCAGTGTTTTGCAAATTCTTCTTTTCAAAAGATTTGCATTGTGTTATTTCTTGGGAAAAATTATTTATTAAGTCACTACTTTATCTTTTGCAATTCTTATGGAACATTCACACTAGCTTCTTTTCTATGATATTGGGATATATTTTTACTCTATTTTTTCTCACTCATCTTCATTTTCTCCCAACCATTTTGTCATCTCTTTCAGAGATAGAATATTTATTTTTATTGATTTTGTTTATTATTTACCTGAATTCTTTTTCTTGTACAATGGTACTTCAGTTCACTAACTGAATTTGTTTTATCACTCTGAAAAAGATGGCCCTGTTTGCATTTGTGATGGAAAAATGCCTGTGGTCATGTTTGTCACTCACTGTAGAATTTGCAAACACAAAATTTTACAAACTTTTATTTGCAAGCCTATTTTCTATGAACAAAGCTTTTGTTTATCAAAGAAATACTGTATTTATAGTTTCTATATTTTCCTTAGCATAAGGGTAGTATTAGTAAAGATTTGTTGAAATGTAGGTATTAATTTCCTCTCAATTATTTGAAGCTTATTTTAACACTGTCCTTTCTAAGACTGAGTATTTCGAATGTGTTAGACCATGGCATGAAACCTAGAAATCATAATTTCACCTGAGTACGAGAACTCTAGCAAAGCTTCATGTCAAGACCAGACCCTTCAAAAGTCCCATGGACCTCCATTTCCCATGAACTCCTATTACAAAAATACAGAGAAAGAAAGGCAGGATGTGATAATTAGTGAACATGAATTTAGTGAAAGAAAGAAATGTCATAAGTGAAGGTATATTCTAGCTTCGAACTTACTGCTGCTACCATTACAGAAAGTGAATAAGCAACACTGAGGTGCTGAAGGGTTAAATTGCCCAGGCAGGATTTAGTAATTATATGTATTGATTACTTTAAAACATTATTGAGCTGACAGAAGAAGAAAAGCCCACATGTCTCACTGTTTGGTCCTTTTATTTCTCACAAGATGGATGAGTTAATAAACAGGGAGCAAGCACTCCCATAAATTCAGCATCTGTAATATTTGTCACCTTTGGAATTACTTGGATGAGAGGAACATCCTTTATGTGAATTCACGGGAGAGGACTCGATGGCTTTTCTCAGAATCTGTATTCCACACTGTGATTAATGTTGCATTGATGTTTCAAGAGACAATGACATTAGGCAAAAATGAGATGAGAGTGAACCATGTTTCCTGTAGAGTGAATACTGAACAAGCTACGTGTCTTGGTACGCGGTGTGGTTTTGCTCAGTTGCATGAGTTTGTTATTTTTGGTGTCCAGCAATACAGTTTGAAAGAAGAAGTGAAACTGCATGCTACACATTCCAGAGAAATTTTCTTGAAGAAGCCAAAATATTTGTTTCCAACATATAAAATATAACTGGGGCTAATTGAATGCTAATAGAACAGATACTCTGTTAAAACTCCTCATTTAAAGAAGGAAATTGAAGTTTAGAGAGGAGATGTAACTTTTCCATTTGCCGGGTAAATATTCAATACCGATGCTGCCAAATGGCCTCTCTGCAAGGATTAATAAATCGTGAATTAAATATTTAACGATTGGATAGCTTGTTGCTATTTTTTATTTCACAAAAGTATTTTAACTGTAAATGACTAAATTTCACATGTGATTATTTTCTTTTCTGTAAATTATTGTTCATGCTTCTCCACACTTGAAACTGAAAATTCTCATTTGTTAATATAGAAAAGAATGAGAGCTTGGCTTCCTGAATTATGAGCTGAAGTAGCAGAAAGTTTGATACAAACTTTAACAAAATTTAACTTTATATTGACACCGATTACTTATTTTATCAATGAAAGAAGCACAGACTCTAACATGTGCCTATTGCACAGTGGGTTTAGTGGCTAATAAAACTAAATATTCATTCTGAAATATTTGAGATATTGTTCGTTTCTTCTTGTTCAGTTTTCTGGTTTCTTCTTTTCAAACCAGATAAGAGTAAAACCAGGTAGACTATGTTTGAATGCCCCAACCTGATAGACTATGTTTGAATGCCCGATTTGAATGGCCATAGGCAGAATCTGTTGAGTAACAGATTAAAAATAATCATGGCAATAAATACAACTTTATTAAAAGAAGAAATGTTTAGAATAACAGACATGACATTTTGTCAATTGAAGTTTATTATGACTTTTTAATGAGAAACTCAAAGGGAAAAACTATGTTTAATTTAGGATGTATATAATTCTTATACAACTATTCAATACTTGTTACAAAAATAATTGAATTTCATTTGGTAGTTGGTTCCATCCAAAGTAAGTGATAACTCAATACTTCACTTAAGGTAAGTATTTTTCCTTTCCCTACCTGTTAGTCTCCTTTACTGGAGGTTAAGGGTGTGCTTTCCATATTCCTTGTCTAGTGGTGCTTCAGCCACTTTCAGAATTTCACAGATGAGGTGGGCATGTAAAAGTAGAAATGCATCAGAAAGGAGGGGGAAGTTTTTTCCTAAGCACTTGAGGAACTAATGGAATTTGGTGAGTATTTAAAGCTAGCATTTAATTCCCTATGGATATCTTTGCAAATATGAAAGAAAGCTGAAACAAAAGATCCAGTGTTGAGGTTAAGGAAATTTTTGTGGTGTAAACTGAGATTAAAAAAAAAGAAATTCAATAAATGGCCAGGCATAGGCTGAGGCAGGAGGATCATTGCAAGTTCTAGACCAGCCAAGGCTACAAAGTGAGCTCAAGACCAGCTTGACTGCAAAGTGAGACCCTGTCTCTAAAAGACAAAAGAAAAAAAAATATTCACAAGACTACAAATTTTTCAGTATTGATAAACAAGGAGAAGTATTTCTTTTAGAAATAAAGCTTGGATGTCTAAGTGCTATGTTAGGGAGAAAACAATCCTGGGTCATAAGCCATTTTCTAAGGAATTTTACTTTTCTGGGAGTACCAAACATGAGAACAATAACTATAATATTTGTTTAAAATCTCCCTAGGAACCATAGATATCTATGAAAATATTTGATGATGAAAGAGGTGTGTCTTAAGAAAATAATCCTGGATGATTGAAATAGAGTCACATTAAGGAAGAAGAGCCAGAAAGAGTGCCTTTCTGTTTTTGGTTGGTAGGGAAATGATTTCTCTACATGTGTAACCTTGTACTTTTTCTCTGTTAACTGGAATTCCTTTTACTTCCCTACTGCCATGGGGTTAGAGCTTAAAATGAAGGGTAATGTTAGGAGGACTTTTTTTTCTTTTTAAATCTCTGGCTTTATGAGAGGAGAAAGAAAACATCTTTATTCAGCCTAAATATAAATTTATTCTCCTAGTAGGCAGATACATGAACATAGAGATATTGACTTTTCCTATATAATTTTCACCACAATGAGCAATGACATGTGACAGGTTTATGTTGTCATTTCCAAACACAACAATAAGACAATTCCCTTTACTTTATATGGTCTGAAGAACTACCTTTGATCCATGACTAAAAATAACAGGTGGGCAGGTTCATGCTCAGAATGAAGAAAGAATTTCCACTATATATCTGGAGATGACTCAGCACGTAAAGACCCATCTTAGAGCAATTCTGTTTCTGTTCAGAACATGTGTTCTTCTAAAGATTTGACAAATACTTGGAGTATTTTACAAGAAAAAAATATTTATATTTTCACCTTTGTGTAAAGTATAAATTTTTCACATAGTGGCATTCTATTATGAAATTCATATTTTTGCAAACATCAACTTTTGTTTTACATACAGGACAGCTAAAATAATTGTACTATCAATTTCTATTATTTCATGGAAGGGAGCAGTCACTGCTTATATTGTTGGATCAGTTTTGTATGCCTATATGTGGTAAACTGAGCAGCTACTTCAAAGATAACAATATGCAAAATAATAACCATTACTACTCTCCTGTCATCTTGTTTTGAAACTCTGTATCATTTATTGGTTTTTCTTTTATTCTTATCTTTAAAATAAAAAAATGAAAAGACTTGATTTCAGTATGACCCCATATCCATGAAAATTAGGTATTGAAATGCCAGTAATTTGCTTTTCTCTTATTTATTAAAGGAAACTGATGGCCATTAAGATTTTACACATCCATCTGCCCGCCTCCTAAATTATCTCACAGACCAGCCCTGAGGAACAGAATTCTAGTTTAGAAAACATGACCATTCAGCTTCCTTGCAGCCAGAAGTTTTCATCATTTCCTAGACTTTTGCATTACATATGCATTTTTATTTGTACATTTTATGTATTCATACTTTCATATTTATGAACATAATTATGTATGGCATATGTGGTACTGGTGATTAATTTTTAGGTCTGAGCATGGTTGCCACTGTAACAGGGTCTGGTAATAAAAATGTATCTATTTCCTCTCATATAAACTGGTATAAAACTGCTTGGCAGCACTTCACTGCTTTATAAATTAAACCCGATGGGCATTTCTGCTTTAAGCAATGTCTTCATGCTGTAAGGTATATTGTAGACCGAGTTTGTTAGCCTTTGAGAGAATAAATTAACACACCAGTAGTCCCATATGCTATTCCATGGCTTATTGAACCTTCAGAGAGACTGGTTACTTCTCAACTTTTCAACTGTAACTTCCTTTTCGCTTCCACCTTATGTTACAGATATTCTGACTTTCTCTCCATTTTTCTAAATCTCCATACTGTTTCTTTATTCCCGTATGATTTTCTCCTTGTCAGGCCAAAATCTCCTTTATATTTTTTTGCACACCATTTCCACGGTTACTTCTCAGAATAACCTTTTTTAGAATAACTTTTAAATTATCACGTTGGAGGAAACATCTTTGCGATGTGTTAAATATGTAAAACAGCTTTAATTAGTTATTCTGCGTCTGCGTCCCTGGATATTTCACGGAATTTATTTTGGTTTATTGCTCTATGAACTTAAGCACGTGCGTATAACATGTATATATCATTACCAAATTAAATTATTCAGTGACCAACAGACTCCTTCCTCTTACTGTTTTATAATCTTATTACCCCCAATCCCTAACCACTAATGATTTCTGAGGTCTTCTTCACCACCATAAATTTTTTAAAATGCTATCCAAACGGAATCATACAGTTCATAAACTTGTTTTATTTGAAAAAGAATTTTTAAAACACCTTCTGAGGCTGGTTCCTTTCCCTTAGGATAATGCCCTGCAGACTCATCTGCGCTCTAGCATGCATCAGTTGTCCACTCTGCGCTCCTCGCCCAGTAGAATTGCGTGGTACGCAGCATCAGTTTCATTATTCATTCACCTATGGAAGAACCACACAGTTGTTTCCACGTTGTGGTGGTTATACCAGCGCTTTTAGGAGTATTCATCTATAAACTTTTGTAGGTTTCTCAAATAATTTTTCTGTTCCTCTATGTAAAATAATCAGGAGTAGGAATTTGAGTCATGCTTTGAATATATACTTAATTTGAGAAGAAAGTGAGTAACCGTTTTCCAGAGTGATCATTCTATGTCACCTCCTCACCAGCACAGTACTAGAGTTCTTTTTGCTTTGCAACATCTGAACCCTTTCACATTGTCAGTATTTTTATTTGTAGTCATTTGAATAGGTATTATGTTAAAGCTTTGCTTTGCAATTCCATGCTGGGCGATAGTATCAAACATCTTCTAATATGCTTATTAATCTTATTTGAAAAAAAGACTATAGAATTCACAAGGTGAATGACTTATAAACATTCTTATAATTACTTGGATAATCAATTTGTAAAAAATGTGAAACTAACATAATAGATATTAGTCTTTGTATTACAAATGTTTATATCACTTTCAGAAAGCTTCCAATTTGTCCAAGAAATGCAATAAATTTCAGCATAAAATATTATTAAAAATGCTAATAGGAGATCAGTGTTAACAAGCATGAATTGTGCTCCAGTGATTTTAGGGAAAATAAACTACATTTGGTACTGGACTTTAAAATTAGAAAAAAATTAAGGGTCAGGGATATCGTTTAGCAGCATAAGTGCCTGCCTGACAAGCACAAGGTCCTGAGTTCCATTCCTGGTACCAAAATAAATAAATAAAAAATAAAATAATTTAAAACACAGCCCTTATTAATACAAGTGTGTACTGTCACTACCTAACCAGGTCTGTGGTAAAACCGTCCAGGAAATACTAATACTTAAAATAATTAAACCTCAACACATCACAGTAGCAATAAGCATTTCATGGTAAATAAGAAAAGGAGTATGTCTTTTGATATATAGAGTGGTTATGTATTTGACTATGAGACCTTGTTGAAATTCATCCTTGCCCTCAATCTTATTTCAGTACATTACTAAGCCTGAAAATCATATTTTTAGCTATTCTCCAGTTCTGATTCCTGAATGAATTAGTGTGAACTAATCACTATTACAAATTCCAGTTTGAACTCACCCAGTTGGAAGTTTATGTTCTTTCCTTTTTTTCTTTTAATTTCCCCAGAAGAGTTGAGGTTGTGTGTGAAAATTATAGAACACGATGTTTGTTAAGAGAAATAGGGAATTAATTTTATCACTTAAAATATAGTAATAAGTTCCAAAAATTAAGTATGTCATAAAATAAATCACATGAAAATATCTTCAGTAGTTATGTACCACGATTTCTCTTATAGTAGTTATAAAAAGCATATAAATAATGTATGGGATATTTACATTTTCAGATAAAATTTCATTTTAATATTTTAACAACTTTGTAGAATATGTAGAACTAATAAAAAGAGTTAACAAAATATTGCAACTTCTGCACTTTCATATTAAAAAAAACTCATTTTAGATAAATAATCATAAGACTAGTGCTTGAGCTAGTTGAACTTTTATGCTATTGAGTGAATAAATTTTACTTTCAAATGTATAATAAAAAATGATATAAGGGAATTACAATTTTTACATGTAAACCAATTGTTTGATTTTGGAAGTTTATTTTATATTTTATATAATATCTATTTCTTATATTAAATAATGTGTATAATATTTTAACTAGGAAAAATTATTAACTTGAAATGAAAACATGAGTTTAGTATCATTTCTGCTTTATTTTATTTTTATTTATTTCTAACAGTATTGCTAACTATTAATCATAGCAAATATTTTGGAAATGCACACATTATGATGTATTTAGTCATAAAATTGTTCTATATAGAATGGTTCACTTTGGCAAGTGAAGTGGTTTCATAGCAGAAGTGAAATAATTAATTTTAAATGTTTTTCTGAAACATTTACATATCTGTCTCACAATCAGAAGTATTAAAGTACATAATACATTATGTAAATATAGCTTATGAATAAACAATTATAGAAACTAATATCAAACTTGTTAATTTTCCAAATGTAAAATTTAACACATGAAAATTATTTAAATAACAGCAAGCATGATTCATGACCATTTTTCTAAATAACTGGCTAAACCTTCAAATTTATGTCTGGAATATTGTGAAAATATGATAGTAAAACTGATTCTAATTTGTATATAGGATCATTTTGTTGAGAAATATTCAATTTGTTATAGGAAGTAATGTTATCTTTGCTTAAAAAGATAAGAACAAAGGAAAAAGACAGAGATGCAAACATGGAACATCTTCTCCTTTACACAAAATAACAAAATTTAGAGATTGAAACTTGGGCATTTACTGCCCTTATCATTTACTGTCCTTACCATTTACTGTCCTTCCCCAATGTTTCTGCTCTGTGGAGCTCCCTGTGATCATCGACGGAGAACCTTAGTTGTGATTACATTGTTGAATGTCCCATTCGCATGAAGGTAAATGAAACTTCTGATTAGCCTGTCGCAGGTTTTGAGTTTCTCTGCACTTGCTGCTGTCAGTTATCACATGACTTTTCAGCTAGGATACACTTCTAGAAAGATATTGTGAAGTTCAAGAATCAGTTCCATGTCTGTTGCAAGAAGGGTTATACTTACATAGTTAGTATCTATTCAGTAACCCTGCCATGACTATTTCCTGTATAGGATGATTATTCTAAGGTCACATTTCAAGTTTGTGGGTTCAAAGGAGGACCTTATATTACAACCACAGTCTTGTCACTACAGATGCTAAACTTTGGATTCAGCCAACTTTGGAACCAGTTGCAGCTCCTTCCTCCTTTTTAAACAAAACTAATGCACTTTGTACTTAAAACTATACATCTTTTAATCAAAATCATATCTTTGGTGCTAACCGAGGAGTCTTGAAAGCTATACGGAGAACTGTTTCAAAGTTGATCTCATGTAAACAACTGAAGGTCTTTTCCCTTTTAGATTTTCTCCATGGTGTCTTTAGGTTTCACTTTTATGAAATATTCTTTCAGTGCTACCCTAGATGCTAAACAGTTTAAAGACTTTTGTTTTAAGCTTAAAAACTGATGCCCCTGTAATTTTCTTGTAAGAACAAACATTGGCTGTATCGTTATTGTCCCACTTTTAGAGTAAGATACTCCAGTGGATGTGCGGAAACAGCTGGATCAGTCTCTCACTTTACACAACATGGCTTTGGCCGTATTTGAATATAAGACCTTTCCTTCACATCTACAGTTGATTAGATATTCAACTGTTGAATTCTACACACATAGACTAGAAAGGGAAAGACATCTTTTGCATGCCTATCACAGCTGAGGCCCTATAAGAGGAGATAAAACAAACACATTTATTTAAGTTTCATGTGATATGAGAACTGTATCAAGAAATTAAGTGCAAAAAATAAAGTAGAAAATAGGACAAAACTAAAAAACCCAGAGAGACCAGTATATTTTCATGAGTTGATGAAAAATGGGGACTGGTCAGGAAGTGCTATCTAATAGTCATAGTTGCGGGGAAACTCACAAAGGCCTGTTTGTTCTAATTCTTCCCCGTGTCCCTTCACAGATGGGATGCTTGTTTTTACTGGGTGTTGGGAAGAAATCTTGAGTCAAGAGTTTTATAGCCTGCTACTGGAGAAAAAGAAAGAGTCACACTTTTAAGTTTTAATTCCTTGTTCAGGGGACAAAAGATGAGGGAAAGGTGAGAATGGCTTTCTTCCTCCTGCTGCTTCTGAAACGTCCAGCTGGCTTATTTGGTGATGGCATGTCCTAAACTTAATATCAACAAATAAATAGCGGCATTTTAGATGTTCCTATAAACATTATAGGGAAGTTTTAAATTTCTCTTTTCCCTCTGAAGGCTCAATAATTATAGTGTGTAAAATAAAATATCAATAGAAAGATTAAAAGTAAAACATACGCAAATATATTCACGTGCAGAAATATGGCAGTCATATACACAGTATGAAGCTCACAGGAAGGACCTGAGCCTTGAAGCTTAGGTAGCGTTTTGAACTGCACAAAGAAATAGTGTTTTGGGATTTCTGGAAGTGGGTAGATGACAGTGCCAGGAATGCAAAGGTATATGGAAAAATAACAAATAAAGGGTTTCATATTAGCAGACAGAATTTCATCAGTAACAGCCATCAGAAAAGCACCTGTGGGAATATGAGGCATCTGACCTCTCACTGCCTCTATGGATGAGGGATATGAGGGAGAAATGTTTGCATCTACATCCACTTTTTGCTAGATGATTTTTGTTTTTTCTTTTGTAAACAAAAGCAAAGCATCATTTTTTCTTTTTTAAACTCATCCATGTGTTTGAAGCAACTTCACATAGCTACCTGGAAATAAGCAGTATGCTGCGAGGTATGTTTCTGAGTGTTCTGCTTGATTAGCATTAGAGTAATGAGTGCCCATTCTTAGTCTTTAAAGTAAAAATGGAAATATTTTCAATAAGCAGTTACTCTAGGCAATTTGCATAATCGTCATATTGAAAAGATAGTAAGCCTGTGCCTGCCCAGGAATCTAATATATATACCAAGAGTCTAATCTGTATTATATAGATATAGATATAGATATAGATATAGATATAGATATAGATATAGATATAGATATAGATATATAGATATCTCAGTGATCAGTGTGGCAGTGTGCATCTCTTAAAAGTTATAGCTTTTACTTTATCATATAGGTAAGGAAATATAACAAAATACGGCAGGAAATGAAACAATTGAGGGCTCTTTATTTCTTTATTTCTTTCCTAATTTTTCCATTTCAATAATTTTATTGAAAGGTATATTTGTTAGTACCAAACATAATGGTAGTTGGTTAGGTTTCCTCTGCCAACTCAAAGTTAATACTGATGTTTTCAAAATATTGAACTATATCAACATTTTGGTAAAACTGAAGTTATCCTATATAATATGGTGTAAAAAATGTTAAAGGTAGAATATACAATGGTTCTTTCGTTTACTTTTCAATGCTTATTTTTCTACATGATGTCAGAATTGGTTACATCCATTCTGGATAGAACCATGCTTTAGGCCTCACTGAGTTACTGTTTGCAATGTTAACAATATATATATATACATCTCCTTACATTCATTAGCTCACATTGGAAATTCAAAACACTAACTCAGCGATCTCATAATTATAGAGGTACCTACTTACTTTTCTTAAAACACACTATAGAAATTTGTGAAAGCATATTATTTTCCTTAAAAAAAAAACTAGAAGCAATGGCAGTTTTATAGAAATAATTCAGAGTAAATCTTGGAGTGCTTTTTCTAGCCAGAACTTATGGTAAAGCAAGTTTTCAGAGTGATCATTGATTCTGAGTTAATACATAATATAATAAAACATTTTTAGTGTAGTAGACACTACATAGAAATTTTTGTCATTGATAAAACATAACCTGTTTTTTAGAAGAAATATTAAAGAAGCTCAATGAAAACACTAAACTTACTCGGTTTGTGTTTTGGCTTAATGAAAAATGTCTTTAACTTTAAATGCAATTCTCATATAGCAATAACATTCTCATCTCTGAATTATATTATTATTTGTATTATGGCTGTCAAAAAAGCATTATATTATGTAGAAGATAAGCCTCACTATGCCTTAGAAAAGTGCATGTATGAAATGTTGGTTTTGATGTAAATCTCGTAATATAAAATTTAACATTAAAATTAAGTAGGTTGCCATTTTCAGTATCACCAGAGTGGTAGAAATTAATTACATTCATAAACAAATATTCTTTATGTTCTCACTGCCTAAATTTATTGACTTACACTAATGATTTGTCTTTTCCTACTCAAAACTAAATGTCAACATTTAACATATCTACATATGATTATGAAACTTAGGCATGAAAAATTTACTTTTAATAGCTAGTCATATTTAGACCAACTTTTAATAAGTTAGGGTTTTTGGTTCTTTACATAAATAGTATTATTTCAGCAACAAAAAATATTTCTTTGAAGCCTTTCTCCACAACCTTGAACTAGGGATTCCATAATGTTATAATGGGTTTAATTAATTAATTAATTAATTTATTTATTTATTTTTATTTTAAAAGTATAAGAACAAAAACATATTAACAAACAGACACAAAGTAGCATAAGAATAGTACAATCAAAACTTAGCCACAGACAAGGTTACAGGGAATCAACAATGGTTGTTGCATTACATATTGATAACTTCTAAGTGTATA
Organism: Dinomys branickii; assembly: GCA_004027595.1. Classification (NCBI taxonomy): domain Eukaryota; kingdom Metazoa; phylum Chordata; class Mammalia; order Rodentia; family Dinomyidae; genus Dinomys; species Dinomys branickii. Next base: position 27,347 of record PVLD010017111.1, read on the forward strand.
TTCAGGAAAACAGATATAGACATGCAAAAATGATCAAACAATTAATCATCAACTATTCCTTACAATAAAATGACCTAAGTCAGTAGCACAACTATGTTAGATATGCTGGATATACATACATACCTACTTACATACATAGATAATTATCCCTTCCTTTTTCATTTTTTTCTTTTCTTTTAATATAATTTTTCTATTTAAAGTGTGAAAGCAAAAAGAACTACATCAACAACAGAAAAAAAAACGGAAAGCATTAACAAAGAGACACAAAGTAGCACAATAACAGTATAATCAGAATTGAATTATAGAGAAAGCAACAGAAAACCAACAATAGTTGTTGCATTGCATATTGATATCTTCAAAGTGTATGCTCAGGAGAACACATATAGACATACAAGATTGATCAAACAATCAGTCATCAACTATTCCTTACCATCAAGTGATACAAGACAATAGAAGAACCATTTTAGCCATCCTGCACATATGTACATACATACATACATACATACATACATACATACATTTTTGCCTCTTTCTTTTCTCCTTTCCCTCGTCCCCTCTGTTCTTTACTTTTGAACAGATTTCCTTCATGTCTCTTAGTTTATATTCCCACCATCAGGTTCTTACACCAGTGACACAATACGTTGCTTGCACATGTACCTCTGATTTATTTCACTTATGAGTATGGTGTCCAATTGTGACCATTTGCCTACAAAGGCCCGAAATCTGTCCCTCTTTATAGCTGAATAATATTCCATTATATAAAAATGCCACAGTTTTTTAATCCAGTCTTCTGTGGATGGACACTTGGGTTGCTTCCACATTTTATCTATTACAAATTGTGCTGCTATAAACATGGGTGCACATATATCAGAGTGATATGATGTTTTCAGATCTTCTGGGAAAATACCCAGAAGAGGAATAGCTGGTTTGAATGGAACCTCTAGACCTAGTTTGCTGAGAAATCTCCAAACGGCTCTCCGCAGTGGTTGCACCAGTCTGCATTCCCACCAGCAGTGTAATAGAATCCCTATTTCTCCACAGCCTCGCCAACATTTGTTATTGGATGATTTTTTCATACTGGCCCGTCTTACTGGCAGCCAAAGACAAAAACCACATGATCATCTCAATAGATGCAGAAAAGGCTTTCAATAAAGTCCAACATGCATTCATGTTAAAAACCTTAGAAAAAATAGGAATAGATGGCCTCTACCTCAATCTGATCAAAGCCATCTATGACAAACCAACAGCCAACATCGTACTAAATGGACATAAACTGAAAACTTTCACTTTAAAGTCAGGAACAAGACAAGGATGTTCATTGTCACCACTCTTATTCAACATTGTTCTGGAAGCATTAGCCAGAGCAATTAGACAAGAGAGACAAATAAAAGGAATAAGGATAGGAAAGGAAGAAGTTAAACTATCACTGTTTGCAGATGACATGATACTATACATGAAGGACCCCAAAAACTCCACAAGAAAACTCCTGGAATTAATTGACAAATTCAGCAGCGCAGCTGGATACAAAGTCAACACCCAAAAATCAATAGCATTCCTATACACGAACAACAAACAGACTGAGAGAGAAATTGAGGAAACCATACCTTTTACAATAGCAACCAAGAAATTGAAATGCTTAGCAATCAATCTAACAAAGAATGTGAAAGATTTATTCAGTGAAAACTACAGTACTCTGAAAAAAGAGATCAAAGAGGATTTCAATAAATGGAAAAACATACCCTGCTCATGGTTAGGAAGAACCAACATTGTGAAAATGGCCATACTACCAAAACTGTTGTACAGATTCAATGGGTTTACTTTATGAAGCCTCACAACATCACAACTGGAGTAATATGATCTTCCCCAACTGTGTAAAACTGCCTCATATAATGCTAAAGTAGGATTATTTAGATTTCAGTTCATCTGTAAAGCTAAAGGCATAATGTGAATCTGAGAAGGTGAACTGTGTCTTCATTTCCAACATTAACCTACCTTTCTTTATTGGGTCAATATATCATATTTAGGTAATATTGAGTGCCCTTTAATAATGAGTTTCAAAATTTGCATAGGCAACTTCCTTGGTCAATGGAAAGAGATTATATAACAGTTCTAAATATGTTCCTAGAGTTTTGATGTTCTTTCTAGAAATTCATTTAAATAGATCATATGAAAATGTACATTAAAATTGAAGAGTATCTTTAAAACAATGATTAACCTATGATTAACTGGAGGCTAAAATATTTTTAATGTAAATATATCCTTTTGCTTCTTTTGAACCCTTATATTGGTTATGTGTTTATGTATACGGTATGGTGAGCATATTACCAAAGTAGTTTTTCAAAGCATACACAGGAAACAAAATAAATTGACACACTTACACTTGTGATACTTAGAACTGGTTGGAGAATGAACTCATTTTATTTAAAAGATAACTTTATTGTATCAATATCAACATTATTTCCATAGTTTTAGGCTTGAAGTATGGAGCAGTCTAACTTTTATTTTTGAAATAAATCAAATTAAAGTTTATATTATCAGTCAAGGGGAACTAGATCTATGAATTGTTCTGCTACTCCAGCATATAAACCCAGCATTGGCCTTTGAAAATGTTAAAATGTTGGAGTTTTTTTGTTTTGTTTTTTTTTTGTTTGTTTGGTATTTTTGTTTGTTTGTTTGTTTTTGCGGTACTGGGGATCGAACTCGGGACCCTGCGCTTGCTAGGCAAGTGCTTATTCCACTGAGCTATATCCCCAGCCCCAAAATGTTGGAGTATTATATTGACTCAGTGGTTGACTCAGTGGCTTTACTACATTCAGAGAGAACAGAAGTCTTAATGCAAACCTATCAAACTCATAATTCGTAACTCGCTTCATCAGCAGACTGCCAAGTTATGTCCGAGCAGAAAGTTTTAGTTGCTGAACCTGAGACTGCTGCACCCTGCATGTTACGCCAACTAGTCTTAGGTGGTCTTTAGATTTTTCACAATAAGAACTTTAATTGTTAAATGCCAATAGCCTAAAACTTCTTGAAGAAGCAATGCACACGGAACATTCATAATAACAGTGCTTGTCGTTTTCTCTAAATTTTAATGAAAAATAAGTAAGCTATAGTGCAGATATTCCTCACTTAATGACTCACCCGTTTAACTCAGGATTTAACGATGAAGGTGCCCTGTTCAGAATTAGGTCTTGCTGCTCAGACCTACAGTTACATTCAGGTTTATGATATGGAAACATGAGCAGTAGTGCCGCTTTATGGCAACTTCCTCCATAATACAGTACTGTCAGGGTTTTTTTGGCTGTACTATATATTACAGTTTGCGCTCTGTAATCCATTACAGTACTGCATGTATGAGTTATGCACACAAAAGCAAAGTTATCAAGTTGGAGTTTCCTTTGATCATTTTTTGTTCTGAATATTCCTTATTTAATGTCCAACATATTTAATGACCTAGTGATGGAATGGAACTTGATCACTGAACTAGTTGTTTGCTGAATTAGAAAGGTAAAGTTTTCCTAACATAAAAAAGCATTTTTATAGGTGTCATCCTGGCAAATTCATGTAAGAATATCACCTTCTCAAGAAAAAAGTCTGAGTAAATCAGACAATACTGCTTTTACTAAAATGGTGTAGTTTGATAGAGCAGCTTCCTGCTGTGGCTCTTTGGGAAGACTAAGTGACTCCTAGGTCAAGAAGAGTTGTTCCCTCATTACTCTAATAGCTATGGTAAGTTCTATACTAGTTGGAAGCATTAGAAGCATTTTTGGTATTGTGTGCGATGTTGGTTTTTGTGACCCTAATGGAATTGAAATGGAAAATGCTCCTATAAATTTCTTTAGTGTCAATTCTTGCTGAAGAGAGAATTATGACTGTGCCATATGAATTCTTGACAGATTTTCTCATGTAGGAGACCCTTGGAACTTCTATTTGTTAAATACAAGCACCCATGTTATAACGATCATTTGGAAGGGCCTTGATTGGAAAAAGAATAGGATGAAAAAAATGTTCTTGTCCTCAATACAATATGTTAAAACAAAACCCTTGAGACCCGGTGTTCTCTGTAACAAAGAGCTTACTCTGCTTCTACAAATGATAGCCAGAAAGCCACCTAGTCCCGGGACAAATCTGCCATCAACACTAGAAAGAAGCTTGAAACATGTCATAGTTTCCAAAACTCAAAAGAGACTTTATAATGAACCCACGGCGAAGGAAAAAAATTATGTTTTACTTTGCATCTATATTAGCTACAGGAAGACAGGATAACACAAAATGCAAAACATTTTGGGATAGATGGGTGGTCCGAAGGGAGGTAGCCTTATCTCTGCTTCAGTAAAGTAAATAATCTAAATGATTTCTTCATGTGGTGGCTCCATAGTGGAGGATGTTATGGGATTAAGAGTGAAAGTTACAATCTTTAGGAACGGGAGGTATCCTTTTGTTGATTTGGCCTGAAATTGTTAGCCAAAATTAACTTCCTTATCGTTTCCCCTCTCCTGTGTCTGGTCCTTATATCTGTATTTAGGACAGCTATGAATTTTTCTGTTATCTTTCTGTTATTCCACAGATATCTTCTGTTAAGAACTACCATTCATAATTATCATAAAAACACAAAAGTGAATGATTGTGGTGTGGAAGGAATGTCTTTAGGATTTACTGTTCTAGGCCCTTAGATAATGATAAGTGTATTGATATAGCTCAATAAATACTGCTTAAAAAGTAGAAAAAAATAACTATGGCTTGGTCTTTTGTAAACATCTTACCCAGTTTTCATCATTAAATATTTTTATAGTTCCTTTACTCCCTTATTCTTTTTCATTTAGCTAAAGAATTCATGCCTTGAGCTTAGGAACTTGCACTTTACAGGGCATTTGTTTTTTGGTCACTGGATGAGACACTCAAAGGTTCAATAATTGTGTCTAAGTATCACATGGCATCTGTTTCCTGTAATCCTAGAACTCTAGGAGGCCAGGTCAGGACTTAGCAAATCTGAGACCAGCATTTGCAATTTATTTACTGAGGAAGATCACATCTCAAAAAAATAAGTGAATAAATAAAACATACAAGGCCTAAGGATATAGCTCAGTGTGAAAGCCCTAGGTTCAATGCCCAATACTACAAAATAAGTAGGTAAATTCATAAAAAATTAAATATAAAATTGGTAAGATGTCGGATTGTAGATGTTTTTCTCAGAAAGATTAAGGGAAGGCTTTAGTATAATCTCAAATTCCTTATTGTGTGAATAATCATCATGCATAGGCCTGCAAGTCCTGTAGTTTCTGTGTAGATTCAAATCATTGTCTTTTATGCATCATTGACTCTTTAGCATAGATAACTATTAAAGGTGCTCACTGAACACATGAAGGCATAAAATGTCATGACTTTTTAATTTACTTTTATAAATCAATGATATTAAAATTTATTTTATGAAATTGTCCTTGTTCCTTTGCTCCTTTTTCTCTAAATCACAATGGTCTCATTCACAGATTGAAGAAAAAGTTCAATATCTATTCCCTTTCTCTGTAATTAAAAAAAGTCATATTATTTGACATTTAAACCATGTTCAAGAATATGATTGTCAAGTTCTTTAGAATGATTTCATTTTTATTAGATAACTTTTTAATTTGTAGTTAAAGATTAATTACAAAAACTAAAACTAGGATGACATTGTGTTAGTCATTTATTTTCTTTATAATGTGTAGTTCCTAATTATAAACATATCTATGAAATCATCACAAACTTCAATGTTGAGTATGGAGAATAATAAAGTTTATTGTATTATAATACAAGATTGTCCATAATATTTTATCAGGTTTTGATTACTAAAAAGATGTACTTTAGTAGTAATAAGTCTTACTCTTGATTTATACTAATAGTATAAATAAATTAACCTGTCAAATGAGAAAATCAGTTTTTATATTTATTATGATCATATAATCTAATAAAGATATCAGCCTAAACTTTAATAAAAAAATAAAGTATTATGAGACTATATTTTGAATCATCTCTTGAGAAGTCAGAGGAAGATGAACTCAGCATATGAGAAAACTGGCTACCATCATAACTCCAAGGGCAACATTAATTGTGTATACTAAGTATACCTACTAAAAATAGTTTATCATGTTGTAAATATTCTTCCCATTAACTGATTATGTGAAAACTGTTACATTGAACATCAATGTATTTTTACATGAAAAACATTTAGGCAAGTGTTTTCAATTACCTACTAGACAATGAAAATTGGGATGAATACAGTATAAAATCAATGTAAACTTCATACATTAATGTTGAACAGTTTTTTTTTTTTTTTTTGCAGTGAATTTGGACTTGAATTAGAAACCTAAAAGAGTAGGGAAGGAGTAAGTTTTAGTAACTGAAACTCTGAAATAGTCATGATGTAAAATAAAAAGTCATTTTTTATTTTAAAGAGTATAGTACATAAAAAAGAACAATAACGGAATACAAACAAAACAAAGCAAGGACATTAAAAATTATATGGGATTTCAAATCAAATGATAGGGATTAACAGTGTTTGTTACATATTGTTATCTTCATTGAATTTACTCAGATGCCACCCCTCCCCCAGGAACAGAAAAAGTCTTTTATGAAAAGGATATTATATAGTTGGGAAAATGTACCAATGTAATCTCAGATTTATCTTTATCATCAATAGCATATGCTTTCTTTACTCTTTGTAATATGATTCAATATTTTAATTATTAAAATAAAAGACTGATATTAAAACAATCTTGAATTATTTAAAACATCTTAATTTTCTTTCATTTGTCCAGATTTCATTTGTGATTGATTTTGTAAAGAAATGGATGCCCCGTTTAGGAAACACTTTTCATGTTTTCATTGCGTGTTGTGCTTATATGCTTACTTTGCTCATCAAAAATCTGGGTGTGATGTCCTTTGTATCATGGCACTGAATGGATGAAGTCTTGCACAGACAGTTTTAAATGAGATTCATTTTTATTGTGCAGTTCTTATGCATGTATGAAACTTTGGGTATATTAATGCATATGTGCATAAAAAGAAATAGAGTGGGAGAGAAAGAGTGAAAGTTCAAGCGTATGTTGTATATGCAGAAGTTTCAAAAGGAGAAACAAAATGTTGAAAGTTCAGAAAATAATATGATAGAGCCAATCATATGTTTGACTGTTTCGATGGGGAGAAAGAATATCTGGTATTTCTAAAAGTCAGATGAGTGCCAAACTACCTGACTGTGCATGGGAAGGGAAAGGCGAATCTACACATAGTACTTTTTTAGAGTCTCATTTTTCCTTAGAAATCATCTGTGGATACACAGCACAGTCATTGCTATAAAAAGTTCTGTTGCTCATTTCATTTTCTTTGCTTATCAGAGGCATAGCAAGTCTTACATTCAGAGAAAAAGTATACAGGTGCTATCAGATATCCAAACCCAGCACAATAGTTCTGTCAGGAAAAGGAGAAAATGCAACTTGCAAATGTCATACAGTTTTCATTTTCAGAGTATTATTGAACCACATTCAACAAACATACAGAATAATTCAAAATGATATTTCAAGTTTTTCAGCTTTGGCATTCCAAACACCATGGTGTCATAAGAGTTCTTACTTGAGGCTTTTATAGAAATTCTGCACAGAGAGATTATTTCCAGCCTCACTACTGTTATTGGAGATAATTCCGTTTCCATTACGCCCTCAGAGTGTGTTTGCCAATTTGTTTCACCAACATAAATTTAATTGTATAAACTTAAATACATATACTTAACAGTTAGATGAAGAAATTAAATTCCAGTTGTTCACTTATAGTTGCTTAATTTAAACTGAATTCCATTCTTTTCTATTTAATTGAAAGATAAAACCTGGAAAGTAAAAGTATATTCACTTAGAATTGCATTAGAAATTGTATACCTTCATTATTTGCATCATTAACTAGTGGCCACTCAATCATTTTTTCACTTTAAAGTTTCTCTTTTATTTTCTTCAAATATGCATATCTAATACATGTCCCATTAAAATAATAACATTCTCCATAGTCTCAACTACATTAGAAGACAAATGTAAACTAAAACTCCTAAAAACTAATGGTATTAACGCTACATTTATTTCTTTTTTACTTTTTAGTTCCCTCTTAGATGCATAAAATAGTTTAAATCATATTCATTCTAACATCATCTTTATAAAGACAATTAAATTTATACTTTAACCATAATATTGTCTACCTTTATTCACATGATCACATTTTAGTCTTCTGCTTGGTATCATACTGATTTAGCTGACTCCTTTTTCCAGATCCATTTTACCTACATATATTCATGCTAGAGAGATAATACATTTTTTCATTTATTTCAAGCTGCTGTTTACTGCTTTTCTCCAAATGAGGAGAAAAGGAAGAATTGGTAGCCTGAAGTTCAGCATTTTGCTTCACCTGAGCCATCCTGAACTCAGATTTCCAACCTCCAGATCTACATGATATAAATTTCTATTACTAACGAGGCATTTGATCTGGCAAAATCTGTTAAAAGTCATGAAAAAAAACCAAAAATTAAGTGTATAATATTGGAAAAGGATATATATGGAATTAGTAAAATTCACAAAAAGACCTAATGCTTTTGCTACATTTCACTTAACATTTACAAATACTTTAGTGATGCTTTCATTTGATATTTTAAATAGATCTTTTCACTGATGAGTAATTTTAAATCATTTTAATGCCAATTATACACAACCTATGTTTCTCAAAATGTTTTCCTTATCCCTGTTGCATTTCAGACAACTGGAATTTTCATATGCTTAAAATAGGTGGAAAACAATAATAATGATTAAATGTAATTTTAAAGCACTTGAGAGTTTAATACATTCCTTTCTGCTTTAGGAGTTTTATACCTCCGTAGAAAATAGCTAGCTATGTTCTTAGCAGCATAAATGCTCAATAACATAATTTCTCTGTGCTTATTACTGAGTCATAAAATTGATGGAGTCACATATTCCACAAGCAAACTCTGTTGTGAACTTTTGAGCTTTTTGTAGAGTTTAGTGATGTTTAGCTTTTAAAAATGCTATGTTCTGAGGCTACCCTCAGTGCTGAAAGAAAAATCTGATCCGTCTTTTCTTAATGTAAATCTGAGTCAGTTGTTTTACTCTACCTCTCTGTGAGAGATTTCCATAAATTTTCTTAATTAGAAAGATCCTTACTTGTAGAGTTTGACCAAGAAAAAAAAAAGAATGGTAATTACACTTAGGTAAATAGTCATTTTCACAAGTACCTATTGATAACTATGAAGCTATTTGATTATTTTTACCTGAAGCCTATTTTTCATATTTAAGTATATTAAATAATGTAGACCACTTAAATGAATGATAGCAATATGGTCAGAAGAGTAGCTTGATATTTATTAAATATAAATATTAGAAACTCCAATATTTGTATGATTCTGTATTGTAAAGTTTCTAATTAGCATTCACTTTCACAGTATAGTATGTTTAGTGAAATCATTAATCAATCCCAACTGGGTTGCAAAAGGAAAATCTGAATTTTAAAATATTTGAGAAAAATTCCTTTTAATAACATCTAAGTATGTATGTATATGAACTGTGCCTGAACTTTGAGAGGAGGTTTTTAACAAACATAGCAGGTTACATAAAGATTGAGTACACATATTGGAAAGGAAATTTCATCCTTACAATTACTTTTCAAATTTGAGTGTTTAGTGCATAAAAATCTATAATACAAATATTGTGGAAAGGACATTTAATGTTTGATAAATGTAATTATTAAATGGAAACTAATATTAACATATATTCAATGTAGTTAAAGCTTAGTTTGAGCAGTCATTTTGACAAGTTAATTTATTATATAGCAGGTTTATTTAAAAGAACAGGATGTCAGATATAAAATGACTTTCATATAAGAATATTTTTTCCCTCTTCCTTCTTTCTCTTTCCTCTCCCTTCCTTCATCCCACGTGCTCTTCCCTATTTGAGCAGTTTCTCTTCCCTTTCACAATATTTATTTTACCTTTTACACGCTTGAATCTGGTAATAAGAATGACTGGTCTGAAAAAACAATATGCAGTATAAGAACCATTGTTGAACTCCTACCATGTTGTACGGTGAAGCTCTGCATCATTTCCAATGTTTGTTTTTTTCTTATAGCCTATTTTTGACTTTGGTTGTTTGATCAATCTTACATTCTTATGTCTGGTGCACTGAGGAACTTCACTGACAATAACAGCCTGTAATGTAGCAACCATTGTTAATTCCTATCATTTTGTTTTGAGGTCAGGTACCATTTTTGTTGTTTTGATTTTTGTCTTCATTGTTGTTTTGTTAGATTTTTAAATTTTTAAAATAAAAAAATATAGTATTTGTCTTAGTTATTTTTCCATTGCTGAGGCAAAATATCCATCATCCAAAATGGAGGAAAGGTTTATTCAGCTCACAGTTTGCAGAGCTTGCACCCCATAGTTGGCTGGCAGGAAAGCATGGCAGAGGAGAAGCAATTTGTGGTGTGGCAGACAGAAGCCGTGAGATTTCCTTCTTTTTTCCTTCTTTATTTCACCTAGGCTGGAAGCTACCATGGTGCTACCCAAACCCAGTGTAGGTCATTCCATTTTAGTAATTCCATAACCCACATAAAACTATGTTATAGGAAGCTGCATTGCTAAAGAATCATGCACCTATGATCCATTTACTTCTAAAAGCCCCACCTCTAAGGGCATGAGGCTTGGAGAAAGCATGTGTATTTAAGACATAATACTGCTTTACTGGAACAATATGCACTGTCATTATTTTCTTTTCAATTCATTTCCTTTAAAATACATTTCTACTTTTATTGCTACTTTTTTCAGTGGTGAAAATCTGAATCTACTTTATGAGTAAAAATAATTTTCATACAATTAATTAAATGGTTCATTTTGTGAAACAGGGCTTCTAATTGCCTTTATAATTTTAATATTTTTAAGTCCTTTTCAATAATGAAAATATACTGTGTTCAAATATTTTTCTTAATATACTAATCATATCTGCCTGATTAAGTCAGTAATACAGGTATTACCTCTGTATTTCCTAATGTGTTTTTGTCATTCAGCACTATGACAGTCAGTTTGAATATCTTTTCCTTCTTTGAACTGAGAGTTTCATTCGTTTGTCTGCCATATTGTACTTGACCCCATAGGACAATCATAGGATTTATTTAAAGATATGTTGTGCTAATTAATTTCCCATCATAGAACATGCTACAAACATATTATTAATTGAGCATGTTATTACAGATTGGTCAGAGAGATAGTCACTAGACATTGACAAACATAACATGCTTATATTTCTCTGGAGTCACATTGATTAGCACAGGTTAAAAAAAATTTTAACACGTTCCCATAGAAAACATTACATAATATCTAAGACTCATTTCTCTTACAAACGATTCTCTCTCCCCCAAACATAGGTCAGTATAATAGGAAATGCAACCCAGTAGTGTGGCAGCATATATTGTAAGGGCCTGAGCCTAGGAAAAAGACCAGACACACATCCACACTCACCAAGGAGCACATACTTATTCATTTAACTGGTTTATATTTGGACTGTACTCTGCTGAACATAGGGTGTTATGCATTATCATTATATGTAGGAAAATCAGAAAAACCTTTAGCCTGTAAGAAATTTTTTTCTCATAGAGTGATGAAGTCACAAAATTTTAGGTGTGCCCTCTATATGACCTGTACTCTTGGATAAGCTTTTTACTTATTGGAAATACCTGATTTTAAAACATTTTCTTCCTCAGTGTTTTAAAACAAAAAGAAAAAAGATTAAGCATTTCTATAGGTCCTTTGAGGATAGGTAAAAACAAATTTTGTTTGGGGACATCGTTAAAATATGGAGAAGCATAGGATTTTTGTTACCAATATGATTTAGAGATTTCTACTTCAGGGATTGTGTTCCATATTGGAGATGTTTAAAAATATCTATATCACTTCTGGGAAGATGGTGACCAGGTGAGCAGCAAAGGAGGGATCCTCCCTGATAGAGACCCCCAGCTCGAGACAGGCTTGGCGAGCATGAATGCCGGGACCTCCGGTGGGAAGTTCAAACTGAACGTGTTTCTCTGCACTGCTAGAGACACGGTGAGGTGTCCCAAATTGCTGTGGCGAGACGTGGGGAAGCCCGGAGCGCTGGGCACCAGAGACGCTCTGCGCATCTGACAGGTGGCGGCTTGGCTGGGTTCGAGCGCCCTGCGGGAGCAGGCAACTTTGCCCTTCCCGCCTCCTGACCCTGTGTGGCTCGCCAGCAGCTGCAGCCAGAAATCGGCTTTTTAGCAGCAGCAGCACGGGGTGGTCTCGGAGCCCGTGCTCCTTGGGCAGACTGCACAAATCCGAGTGGTGAACCGGGATCCTGCTGCGTCCTGGTGCCCGCCGCCAAGGCCCTCAGTGGCCTGCAGTCCCCGGCCGAGGCAGCATGAGGAGCACAGAGGAACAGAGCACCTCGCTCCCTCCCCCAGAAACGGAGAGCACAAGGAAACAGAGAAACATCGGGAAGCAGCGGATCATGGGCATAGCACGAAAAATTGGCACTTTGGAACCTTCCTGCCTGCATGGATTCCAAAATGGGTGAGTTATCTGCGTGCCGTGACCGGATCACTGAGTAGGGGAGGAGGTCCGTCCCCATATCTGCAGGGAACCCTGGGCAGGTGGGGGAGTGGTTTTACATGCTCCACCAAGGTCTCTTGGTAGGAAGTAGCTCACCCCACAAACCAGCATCTGAGCAGCCTTTTAAGTGGAACTCTTAGTAGAAAGATTAAGGGATATCCCCCTGAAGAGAAGGAGCCATTGGAGCAGCCTTTGCAACAGACCTTTGCCTGGTGGGCTGCCTGGGTAATTTATAGCTCAATAGTTTGAATCTGATATCCAAAAGTGGGAAGACAGAAGAACAAAATGCAGTCTCAGAACACAACCCCACCCAGAACAAGTCCTGGATGTGAGGATATAGGGGAAAGAGGAAACCACATACCTGCAAGTTCTGAAATGGCTGCATGCGAAATAAAGAAACATCTCCAACAGGCCACAGAAGAGACTAAAGCAGAAATAAGCCACATACCTGGAATTTATGAAACAATTACGTCCAAGTAACGAAACAACTCCATCAGGCCATAGAACAGATTAAAGCAGAAATTAGCCACATACCTGCAATCTCGGAAATGATCACATCAGAAGGAAAGAAACAACTCCATCAGGCCACAAAAGAGATTAAAGTAGAAATAATCTCTCAGACAAAAAATGAAGTGAAAACCATAATGGAAGAAATGTTCAGCACACACAGAGAAGAAATAGATAAAAGACTAGAAGAAAATAGGAAACAAATAGAAACATTACAAGAGCAATTTGGGAATGAATTACCACGAATGAAACAGATCCAAAGAGATTGCCAGGAATTGAGAACTTCCACTGAAAGCTGGCAAAACCTCTTAAATGAAGCTGAAGATAGAATTTCAGATCTTGAAGACAGCATGGCAGCTAATGAGTGTGAAAGGAAGGATCTCATAAAGTCATCAACGATCCAAGAAAAATCAATCCAACAGCTGCAAGATGAGGCGAAAAGAAATAATATTCGAGTTATAGGAGTAAGTGAAATAGCAGGAAAAAACACAAATGATATAAAAAGAATATTTGCTGAAATAATAGAAAATTTCCCAAACACGGTAAAAGATACTGAAGTACAGTTAATCGAGGCATATAGAACCCCAATGAGACATAACCCAAAGAAAACCAAACACAGACATATAATAGTCAAGATCCTAAATATCCAGCAAAAGAACACAATATTAAAAGCTGCTAGAGAAAAGGAACAGATCACCTATAAAGGAAAGCCCATCAGAATCACAGCAGACTTCTCAATGGAAACCATGAAATCAAGAAGAGCTTGGAGTGAGATATTACAGATTCTGAGACAAAACAACTTCCAATCCAGACTGGTGTATCCTGCAAAACTATCCTTCAAATTCAGTGGAGAAGTAGAATATTTCCGCAATAAAGAACAACTGAAGAAATTCATGAGTGCCAAAGCAGCATTGCAAAAAGCACTAAAAGATATTCTAGACAGAGAAAAAAGAGACCACAATCCCAATAACAGTGATAGAAATAACCCACTAAACAGAACAAGTAAGTAAACAGATAGCAAAAGAAGGAAAACAACATGACTAGAATAAGCCAACATATAACCATTAATGTAAATGGCCTCAATACACAAGTCAAAAGGAAAAGATTGGAAGAGTGGATTAAGGAACACAATCCAACGATATGCTGTATACAGGAAACACATTTTACTTAAAAGAAAATCCACAGGTTGAAAGTTAAAGTTTGGAAAAAATTCTCCATGCAACAGGTCCCCAGAAAAAAGTAGGGGTAGATATTATGTTTGCAGACAATGTAAACTTCAAACCAAAAACAATCAAAAGAGATAAAGAAGGCCATTACATAATAGCTAGGGGAAAGCTGCAAGAGCAAGAGGTAACAATCCTAAACATTTATGCACCAAACAATGGAGCACCTAAATTTACAAGTCAAATCTTAACAGATGTGAAAAATCAAATAACTAATAACACTATTGTAATAGGGGACCTAAACACCCCTCTGACGCAAAGAGACAGGTTAACTGGACAGAAACTCAGCAAACAAATAACAGACCTGAACCAAAAGTGTTAACAAATGGACTTAGTAGATGTATACAGAGTGTTCCACCCCACAATATCAGAATACACATTTTTCTCAGCTGCACATGAGTTTTTCTCCAAAATAGACCACATTCTAGCCCATAGAGCATATCTACCTAAATGCAAAAGAATTCAAATTATCCCATGCATATTTTCGGACCACAGTGCAATAAAATTGGAAATTAATGACAAAGAGAACTCCAAAAACCGCATAAACACGTGGAAATTAGACAACAACCTCCTGAATAACCAATGGGTCACACAAGAAGTTAAAGAAGAAATTAAAAAATACCTACAAATAAATGAAAATGCAAGTACAACTTATCGGAATCTGTGGGATGCAAAGAAAGCAGTCCTAAGAGGGAAATTTATAGCAATAAACTCATATACAAAGAAAATAGAAAGAGAGCAAATAAATAGCCTAATGCTACACCTCAAACTCATAGAAAAAGAGCAACAAGCCAAACAAAGAGCCCAAAGAAGGGAGGAGATTATAAAACTCAGGGCAGAAACCAATGCAATTGAGATGAAGAAAACTCTACAAAAAATTAGTGAATCAAAGAGTTGGTTCTTCGAAAGGGTAAATAAAATTGATAAACCCTTAGCCAACCTTATCAAAAAAAGAAGGGAAAGAACTCAAATTCATGCAATAAGGAATGAAATGGATGAAATCACTACACATCCCACAGAAATCCAAAAGATCATTAATACCTACTTTGAAAATCTTTACTGCCATAGGATAGAAAATACAGAAGAAATGGACAGATTCCTAGAAAGGTACAAATTACCAAAATTGAATCAGGAAGACGTAAAAATCCTCAACAACCCAATATCAATTAATGAGATTGAAAATGTCATTAAAAACT
>PVLD010017112.1:0-15873 GCA_004027595.1 Dinomys branickii
TATAGCAGCACAATTTGTAATAGCTAAAATGTGGAAGCAACCCAAGTGCCCATCCACAAAAGACTGGATTAAAAAATTGTGGCATTTTTATATAATGGAATATTATTCAGCTATAAAGAAAGACAGTTTTGGGGACTTTGTAGGCAAGTGGACAAAACTGGAGTCCATACTCATAAGTGAAATAAATCAGCGATACATGCGCAGGCAACGTATTGTATCACTGGTGTAAGAACCCGAGGGTGGGAATATAAACTAAGAGACATGAAGGAAATCTGTTCTAAAACGAAGAACAGATGGGATGAAGGAAAGTAGAAAAGAAAAAGACAAAAATGTATGTAGGTATATATGAATATGCATATATGCAGGAGGGCTAATATGGTTCTACTATTGTATTATATCACTTAATGCTAAGCAATAATCGATGACGGGTTATTAGATCAATCTTGTATGTCTGTATGTGTTATCCTGAGCACACACTTCGAAGATATTAATATGTAAAGCAGCAACTATTGGTGTTTTGTTGTTGTTGTTGTTGTTTTTGCTGTTGTTGATGTTTGCCTGTTTTGTTTTTTGTCTTTGGATTTTTGGTTTTTGTGTTTCTTCTGTTGTTGAGAGGATTAATTGTCTGACTAAATTTGCATGTCTGGATATGGGCTTATATATTTACACTTCGAAGATATCAATGGATAAAGCAATAACCACTGTTGAGATCATATCACCTTGTCTATAGATTAGTTATGATTGAACTAGTTTTTATGCTAATTGGTGTCTGTCAAAATGTTTTTGTACTTGTATTATTTTTTAAATAAAAAAAAAAAACTCACACAGTTCTAAGCTGTCACCAGCAAGAGAGGCCTAAGGAGACACAGGACAACTAGATGTAATATGGTGTCCTGGTCAGGATCCAGGAATAAAGGGCACTAAGGAAAAACTAAGGGAGAATGAACAAAGCCTGGACTTCAGTTAATAATGATATGTCAACATTCGTTCATTAATTGTAACAAATGTATCACACCAATTAAGATCTTAAGAATATGGAAACTGGGTATGGAGTAGGTATATGGGAACACTGTGTACTAGTCCCAATTTTTCTGCAAACCTAAAGCTGCCCTAAACAATAAGATCTATTTTTAAAATAAAGAAGCAAAATTGCATAGAGCAAAAAGAACACTATACATTTTCCAGAACCATGATGTACTAGAATGATTGCCTGTGGAGGGAGTAGGCAGCTAAGAAGAAGGGGAAAGTTTACAGAAATAACACTCCAAGTGCAGGCCAGTTATACCGTGTGGTGTGGTAGGGAAGAGCAGTTAACTCTTCACATTCAAATAACAACAATCATAATAATCACTTTGTAGAAAGAAGAGAGAGGATCCTGCAAGATGGCAGGTTGAATGGCTCCACAGGTAGGGGCGGCAATGAGGACAGAGGGGAAGGGGGACAACCTGGGGTCCTCATGATGGGGAAGCACCAAAGAGGCCTTGAAGCCAGGTGGGCTGGGGGTAAGTGGCCACATAACAGGAGCAACAACCTGAGATTAGCCCACACCCCCATCTAACGCCAGTCAGTCCCAAGAGCAGAGCTACTCCTGTGCCCTCCTGATTCCTAGCCAAGACCAGGAACATCCAAGAGCAACCAAGATGGGCTATACAGATTGCAGAGCCCCTGGGAGTGGTGGGAAGCATGGGCCAGGACAGTTACATTTGACTTTCAGATTTTTTACTGTGTATCCCCAGTATTTCATTCAGCATACTTAAGGCTAAAAAAGTATTTGCTGTTGGTCTCAAATTCAAATTTAACTAGGCATTCTGCATTTTTATTTGCTAGCCTAACAACTCTAAATACTGATAAGAGTAGTAACTTTTATTCTGTTCTAAATGCTTAGTTGTCTTGTTTAATTTTCCTAACAACTCTAGGGTCAATAATTCCCCTTCCACAAACAGGGAAACTCTGACTCAAAACCATCCAGGTCCTGAGGCTGTAGAACCCAGGCCTGGGACGCAAACGTTCTACACAGCCTTCAGCATCTGCTCTCTCATTTCCCGGCGGAACCCTGAGAAAAGCCCAAAACTCTGGAGACCCAGGGCCGGGTGTGGACAGCGACTTCCACAGTAGTAAGTCCAAAGAGCTCCTTGCATGACCCGCAATGTGCTCCTGCCCCAGAAAGACCTCCTCACCAGACTCCACATGGGGGCCCCACTTGAGCTTTGCATTATAGAAAGTGAAAACCAGCATTCCCACAGCAAAGAACCCCAAAGCAGCCTTCAAGGAACACACCCTCCCTGCTGTTTCTGGATAAGCAAAACAGGTTGGCACAGGCACTCAAGCCAAAAGCATGCCACCCCGCCCAGGGCCAAAGCAAGGGAGGGGTAATATCGGGACCCTTTCAGTGTGAAGTCAGTGCTGATGTGCATGTGAATCTTACAATAGATTTCAATGGAAACTACATCCACCCTTCAACATTAGGCCCTTTAAAAGCATAATGAGCACTTACTGAGCACCTGCTATGTCCTGGACATTGTACTGTCCAGAACTCTTTCTTTGCCTGTCTAATGGTGGGACACCTAATGCCATAAACCAGCAAAGTATCTATTAGTTTGCAGATAAGGGGTATAAGATTCAGAGGAGCCATGCAATTCACTCAGCTAATGCTTAAGAAGCACCTACCATGTGGCAGACTCTGCCCTTGGGGCTGCAAGCAGAAGAACCCCACCTACACAGAGCTGGGAGGACACAGATTGTAATAGGGATAGATCAATCACATTCCTTTAGGAAACCAGGCTTCCAAAAAAAAATAGGGGCTGGGGATATAGCTCAGTGGAATAAGCGCCTGCCTAGCAAGCGCAGGGTCCTGAGTTCCATCCCCAGTACCACCAAAATAAATAAATAAATAAATAAATAAACCAAGGCTGAGGCACTGAGGACGACAGAGAGGTCACTTTCATGGGCTGGTCAGGATGGCGCCTAGAAGAAGGAGGTAAGGTTGGAGCAGAACCTGAAGTGAGGGAAGGAGTACACGCACATCTGAGGAAGAGGACCTGGGGCAGAGATCACAGCACAAAGACGAGGGTGATTGGCCCCCGATGGAGAGTCTGGAAAAGTAAGGAAATAGACTTGGAGGAAATGGCAAGGATGGGTCATGTTTAAAGGATCAGTGTGGTGGGGAGATGTGTAGAAGGAAGGATTACCACGGATTCCCTAGGTTGTCTGCCAACCACAGGCGAGACTGTACTAGTTAGAAGTTGTAAAACAGATCCAGCGCATGCCCAATTTAGTTCCTCAAACTGTCTCACATCAGGTCCTTTATGGGGTCTCCAGCAAGTGCCTTCCTTCAGGAGGATAAATGATATCTACAGAAAAGAATTTAGAGCCAAGCCAGGCAAATTAGGTCTTTATCACAAGGAAACCACTATGCAGAGATTCAGGAAACTATGCCTTGCCTACGCTTTCTAACCAGACAGCTCCCAGGGAGCAGGCTGGGACACCATCACTATCCCACTGCTACCTAGCACTGCCTGCCCAGACAAAGTGCTAGCGATATCAAGACTCTCCCTTGGGCTGGGGATATAGCTCAGTGGAATAAGCGCTTGCCTAGCAAGCGCAGGGTCCTGAGTTCGATCCCCAGTACTGCAAAAAAAAAAAAAAAAAGACTCTCCCTTGACATCCTGGGCAAGAAAATCTGGTTTTCTGGGCAGAAAAAAGAAATTCCACTTGCCAGAACAAAGCCAAAGCTCTAGCAGGATGGCACTGGCTACAAGGTGCCCATCCCACCCTGAGAACCTTGCTGCTGGCCTCACCTCCAAGTCCTTCTCCAGTTCCAGGCCGGCTGCCATCAGGTTGTTCTCAAACTCCTCCCGCTGCTCCCTCCTCTCCTCCTCCAGGGCATCAAGTGGGCCCAACTCAATGTCACCAGGGCCCCCAGCATGGCGCTCCTTGCCCGTCTCCCTGTTGGAGATGACAGCCAGTGAGTGGCCAGGGGATCCATGGCCCAGGTGCGCCCCACGTTTCCGGTAGTGGTAGGCGAGCACATAGTCAACCTTCCTCTGGTTGTCATGGAAGTGCATGCGGCTCAGGTGGGCCTCTGAGGACATAGGCTCATTGGCATCCAGGTAGTTATTGATGACCTGGCCAAAGATAAGGAGAGGGATGGTAAGGTCGTCCTGGGGGCTCTGGGCCAGGGAGTAGACTAGAAAGCAAGTCCCTCAGGTCCAGAGACCCTGAATCCTCAGTGCAAGGATAGCACAACCCAAGCTCGTCTCACACCAGCCCCGCAACCCATGTGTCTTCCGTCAGCATCAGTGCCTTCCCACATGCTCTGCATTCCACGCACATGCTTGTACTCACATGCACCATCTGAACTTCCACACAGGGCTACACACCCATCCTGCACATGCACACACAAGCTCCTGCAAGTGCACGCACACTCACATCCCCCTGCACCAGCACTTCAGTGCACACATGAAGGGATCTGCGCACGTGCATCTGCCTAAGTGCACCACGACACACACACAGCCCTCCACGTGTTCTGTGACCCACCCACACATGCTCACCTCCTTGCAGATCTGCACAGCAGCCTGCACACACTCTGTATTTACACACAGAATACTCACGGGCAGGTTCTCTAGATCCATCGGAACAAAAGCCCCTTTCTGGTCGGCTGGCCCACCCACAGGAATTCACGCGGCACTGTGCCCCCCACGGCCCCGCATCCTCCTCCCTCCTCCGCTTCCTCTCCTTCAGCCACTAGTGAGGCCCTTACTAATGCTGCAGCTGGGGGCACTGGCTCTGTTCTCTCCACCCCACCCTGAGGAGGTGGAAAGAAGAGGAGGCGAGAGCAGGCAGAGCAGGGCAGGGACCTGCTCCCTCCCTGTGGGTGTTTCCCTGTTTGTTACTGGTTTGATACCCAGCTGCCTTGCAGCCACCTGAGAGGTCACCTGGGCAACCAGATGAAGTGCCAGGCACAGAGGAGAGGCTCAGGGCCACCATGGTGAGGCAACAGATCTCTCAGGACCTGAGAGAGTGGGGACTCGCAGCCAGTGGGTAGGATCACCTGCCACTCACACCAGCTCCTTTCAAGACCCCTTCTGGCCAGGACCAGTGCTGCGGGGAAACTAAGCCTCAGAGAGAGAGCGAGAGCAGAGCAAAGGATCCTAACAAAAACTAACCTCGTGTGTGAGCACACGCACACATGCACACACAGCACTTGAGGGTTCCCAGGTGAGAGGCTCCCTAGGGCCGCTGTTAGGGCTGGCCCATCCCCCAGTACTCACAGAGCTGTTCCAGGGACTCTGTCCACTCAGAACCTGGCCAGAGTTTCTGCTGGAGCTGCCCCACTGAGGGGAGGCCTGAGGACCCTGCACCCTGAGGTATCGCTGTCCATGTCTGGGGTCCTGGACCCCTCTGGGGACTGTCCTAGGGCTCAGTCGGCGTGGAGATCCAGGAAGCAGGGGGATATCTGTGAGAGGAAAGCATAAGGGATGCAAAACAACTTTAGAAGATGGAAAGTCTGCAATACAGAGAAACTGAGACACTAAGGAAGGAGGCAACACCACGGCCCTAAAAAATGGCTCGTATTT
Organism: Dinomys branickii; assembly: GCA_004027595.1. Classification (NCBI taxonomy): domain Eukaryota; kingdom Metazoa; phylum Chordata; class Mammalia; order Rodentia; family Dinomyidae; genus Dinomys; species Dinomys branickii. Next base: position 5,577 of record PVLD010017112.1, read on the forward strand.
TCCTATAGCCTTAGTTGTCAAGTTCATTTTGGCTGCAGGAGAGTAAAAGGAAGTGGAAACCTTTACGACACACACACACACACACACACACACACACACTCACACAGGGGTGGGGTCTAGAGTTGCCATTAGGACCTCCTTCCAATCATGGCCATCATGATCACTCTCTGTTGGGGGTAGGTAGCCTGGAGAACGTTACGCAAGTGCTCTATCCCTGAGCCACAGCTGGCCTGGCCTGGCTTTCTCCTTGAGGGCTGGGAGTTACCTAAGATGGCTGCCGTCTGGGACAAGAGGAAGGAGGACCGCACTGAAAAACCCAGAGGGACATCTCAAATTCATGAAAAGGCTGGGGCTTTAGGGCCTCTCCAGCAACAGCAGGCACCCTGGGCACCTGTATATTCCCAAAAAGAAAGCAACCTAAGACCAACAGCAGGCCCCATAGGAAGTGGGGTCATCCTCTGAACAGGGTGCCATCACCCAGGGCCTAAGGAGTCCTCCTGTACCTGCTACTTGCACCAAGTCCTCAGTAAAACCCCCAGTGTTGCCCCTTGACCGAAAGAACCCCCATCAGTGATAGACATACAGAATATTAGAACTGGGAGAGACAGGAAATAAGAGACTCCACCCACACCACACACAGGGGAGGCCACTGAGCCCTAAACAGGAGCTGTGAACTACCAAGGAGTCCGGCTGGCCTCACCCCTGAGGAACTCTAGCAAAGCAGCTCAGCCAAAGCACGTGGGCTTAACCCTCAGCCCTGTCACCTGCTAGCACAGTGACCACTTTAAGCCTCTTTCTTCAGCTATAAAATGAGAAGAGTCCCACACTCACAGGATGGAAATGAAAACGGGAACAAAAGAATGCATGTAAAGCACATGCAGAACAGAGGCCAGCGTCTGGGTGTGCACAAGAAGGTGGTGATTAGGGTAATTATAATTACTCTTCTTTGGGGCGTGTGTGTGGCACTGGCCACTTAATCCAGGGCCTTTGCAATGAGTTACTATAGAGAGCCCTTCCTAGTCCTCACCATGGCCCAGGAAGTTTACATTTGTAATCCCATGAAAAGTTATCGGCATTTTCGTGAGTTAATTCCAACCTACCACTTCCAGTGCAACCCATGGTAAGAATAAAGACACTAAGGCATTTTGTAGTTATGGGGAGCCAAGGGCTCCTAAGTCCAGCCATGATGATGGCCATCCAGAACAAAGGCCTTGACCCAGGACTGAACCCAGATTTTATTAATTCATGAAGAAAGGAGTGGCTTGGGGATGAGTGACTGAGAAGGGCGGGAAGTAGCTGGGTGCTGTGAGCTGGGCTAGGTAGGAGGCCTGAAATCACCTCTGCAATACGCAGAGAAGGATATGCAGAAGGAGTAAGCTGTATGACACAGTTGAGATAGTATCTAATGTTTTGAGGTCAGTGCTTCAGCTCTGAAGTGTCATCTTTTGTGCCCTGGGAAGTCAGCCTCTATCTCCAGGCTCATTCCTACCAAGAGTGTGCAGCACTGGCTCTTCATCCCACCTCATCCTGGTTCACACAACGGAACAACGGGTAGGGGACCAGGGAAACATCCCTGCTGTCCTCAAAGACTACCATCAGCACCTAGACCAATATATATTGCTTAAAGCCAATTGAAGAAATAAAGAAAAGTCCTAGCTAGCTCTGTACATATCGGTACATGGAAATAGGGTCAGGTTCAGGCAAAATGGAGACAATTGCTCCTCCTTTAAGGAGAGCCACCCAGGTAGTGCTCCACAAGTTACTGTACATCCCCAGCCTACTTTATATTTTATTTTGAGACAGGGGCTCACAAGGTTGTTCAGAGTAGATTCACACTTGCCACCCTCCTGCCTCAGACTCCCGGAGTACTGGGATTACACAGTGCATCACGATGCCCTGCTTCTTCCTATCTCCATCCTAAGCTCCCTGTGGGCAGAAATACTATCTTGTACATCCAGCTTAGCCCGTAGGCTTTGGGAACTGAATGGATGAGTGGGAAATGGCACCTCTGCTGGGTTTCTCAAAACAGCTCTGGATCAGTTACCAACCTAGCCAGCAGCCCCATCTGTGCTCATCTCTCTGCTGGACAGTTCCAGGGCGCCTAGGACATTTGGTCCCTGAACCAGAGAAACATCAGCTCTCTCTAAAGCTAGAGCTGAATGCAAGAAACACAGCTGTGACTGGCAGGGAACCTTCCAGTACTTATTTCCATTGTATGGGCTCTAGTCTCTCTCATGAGAGACTGGCAAGTCTAAGGAAGAGGAATTGAGTCTGCAGCTGGCCTGTAAAGGGTGACTGTCTTCTGAAAGGCCAGGAAGGAGAGAAAGACCCTCTCTCCTCAGGGAGGTGAAGGTGTGGCTGGGTTCTCCGGTCAGGACACTGAGGGAGAGTCCTCCTCCCCTGTCCCCTCTTGCTTCTTTCCTCCCCCTTGTGCCTTTCTGCAAAGTTTCCCCCCAAAGAAGTCTGGGGCAGAACGTGGAACAGAAATACTCTACCCCCAACAAAAGCTTCAAAACTTCCAGTCTGAAAAGCCCAAGACCACCCAGATTCAAAAGCAGGCAGGTGGCAAAGATGGTACCTACTCCAAGGCCAGCCTTTCCACCCAGCTGTTTTTGGATCCACAGCCACAATAAGAGCAGTGCAGAGTGAGGGGCAGCCCAAAGTGATGGTCAAGCCCCTGTGCAGGAGCCACCATCCCCTAAGAGGGTCCCCAGGGCTTGAGTCTGGCCATCCTGGCTGCTCCCTCTGCCACAAGCCAACTTCCCTGCTCCCTAGGGGTGGAGATGTAGCATGTGGCTCAGCCCTCCCTGCTTCAGAAAGGCACACCGGGTGACAATGACACCAGACAGATGGCTTGTGCTGGGAGCGAGCGGGAGGCTGCAGGAGTGTGAGTGATGCCCATCTCTCAGGAAGGGCAGGGAATGGGATGTACTCTAGTGAACTCCCTAAGGAGCTTAGAAGAGGTGAACTGGGGCAGTGAGACCAAAGCTGTACACTCAGCCTGTGGAATGTATGCTTTCCTTCCCTGCCGTTCTCTTGGCTTCTGGCAACGCCGCCTTAAGCAACAGAGCCCTAGGCATCATGACTGTGACAGCAGAGTGTGGATTGTCTATCTGTGCATCAATTGGATAGGCTTCCCTCAGGCTTGGGCCCAAGGCCTTTCTCCACACTATAGACACTCTTTTCTACTCCCAGGGCTGTCACTACTATCTGTTGCTGATGACCCTCAAATTAGACCTCCAACCTTACTCTCCTGCAGACACAGTGCACACACACACTGCCCAGCCTGCTTGTCTCCCATACTTGAATGTCTCACTGCCTTCAAAGCCAGTTGCCCCAAACCAAACTGATCACCTTTCCCCAGTGGGACACTTTTCAGTGCTCACCCACCCACACTCCACCCAGCATGGTTCCCAAGCCAGAAACCTAGAAGCAGTCTTGCAGATCTCTTCCCTTGAACCCCAGAGTTAATCTGTCAGCAATCCTATGAGTTTTAGCCCTAAAACATCTGCCAATCCCATCTGCTTTCTGCCTTCATGATTCCCACCCTAATGCCAGCCACCACCCTCATTAGCCTGCGTGGTTTGCACTCCCCTCAGGACTTCTTAGGCTCCCCATTTCTACTGGGCTATGAGACCCTGCCCGATCAGGCCCTGCCATATCTCCACTTCCATATTCGCTGTCCAGCTGGCTCTCTGGTCCCACCACATTGCTCTGCATCCAGGCACCATGCTCCTTCTGGCTTGCACCTTGCAAATGTCTGTCCCTCAAAACACACTTCCCCAAACACTCTCGTGAGCCACCTACTGTGTTTGGCGTGAGGATCCTAGAAAGTCAAAAGTAGTATATTTTTGTTTCAAAAGTTGCCCATCAAAGTGTAAGACGGGGATATTCAGACACTACTACTGTCAGAGTAGCAAAAGCTCCCTCAAGCTTGGAAGTGCAGGTTTAGAAGGCAAAAGCCCAGGTGGACACAGGTGGAGTTCTCAGTGTGGGACCTGGTGTCACTGAGGGGAGAAGACCACTGGTCATCCAGTCAAAGGACTCCTGTGCCCTCAGCCTTTGCCCAGCTCCCCAAGTGAGGCCTGCAACTGACCATCCCGTATGTGACGGCCCCATCTTTCAACTGTCCTGGGCCCTCCTGAGCCCCGTAGAGCATTAGGATGGGAGGAAAGGAGAGACTCTATGTAGTAAAGATGCGAACAGAGAAATGACCAGAGACCTCCTGCTGAGCACGAACAGCATGCCCCTACAGCAGCAGCATCTCCCTACATTCATATTTGCCCCAGTCCATTCCCTCATCCACTCTCCCAGGAATCTTTCAAGATGATACAACTTCTAACCCACTCCCCACTCCAATAGCTCCTCCAGTAATAGAGTGTAATGTCTTTACCATGAAGCAAAAGATGGTCTACACACACCCTTCCCTCTGCGTCCATATGTCCACAGGCTCTGCATGCTCAGATTGAACCAAACAGATTAAAATACAAAACACAACAAAAATTATTACAGTAAAAGATACACTGCCATAAATCCCCCTCAAAATAATCTCCCTTGCTTCAAGCATTATTGGGATTATTGCTTATCCCATCATTCTTTTCACTTCCTAAACAGCTCTGCACGTTCGCTTTGATAAATGTCTTCAGTTTTGCTGATATGGCTGTTTCCATGTCTGAATTCATTGAAAACATTTACCTTTCATGGTCATTTTGAGTTTAGAGAAGAGTCAGAAGTGGCATGGTGCCAGACCCAGTAAATACAGTGGGTGAGCATGCTCCATCGTGTTTTCCCAAGCCTGCCTTTTCGTTGGATGGCATTCCACAGCATTTGCCTTATTTCTATCACACCACATACAGACACTCTCAAAAGAGAGCCTCCAAAGCTGCTTCAGAGCAGGGCAAGAGAGCACTGGCTGCTGACCCCACCATTAGTGCAAGAGAACTGGCTTCCTTACCCACCTGAGACCAGCACACAGAGCTGCAGGTCCCTGAGACTGCCCTGTGGAGACAGATAAAGAAGGGGGAAGACTGGAGATTTGGAGAGGAAAGAACAGATTGAGGCAGGGAGAGTCCCAAATCCCAATGGAGGGCAGATACAGCCAGTTCCAAGTCTGCCCATCCCCAGTTCTTTGCTGGTCTCCTCCCCTGAGATACCACACCAAGACCCTCCTCTGCTTCCTCCCCCCTCCCCATCCCCCATCAGGAGTCTCCCACATTCATACCATCATTTAACTGTTGCTGTCTTGGTTGATAAGCTAATTTCCTCCAAAGTAAAAATATTTCATGCTGATGTCATCAATTAATACAAGCGAAAAGTATCTTGAAAATATTGGCAGGCTGGGACACCGCACAAGGTGACGGTGAAAGAGGGGCAGCTACGAGGTAGCTCCTTCTGGGCCCTGCAAATCATGCCACATCCCTTGGGTTGTCCAGCAAGAGCCTCCATGGTCACCACATAGGATGAGAGGGGGAAAGGGTCTCCGAACAGGAAAACTGGCAGAAGCAGGACATAGAGGACTTGGGAGAGTAAGAAAAGCTCAAGCCTGTGTCTGACTTATTTCACTTAACATTACGGATTTAAGGGGCATCCATATAAATAAACAAACAGTAAAGCAAGAAAAACTCTAGCCACAGCTGTGGCAGAAAAGCTGAAGCAAGACACCACAGACACAATCAGGGCAAGACAGCAGAGCAGGAAGTGAAGCACCTGCTTCACTCAGGAGGTGCGAGGCAAGGTGAGTCAGCAAAACCCTGGCAGCTTCCCAGAGGCTCTGGAGAGAACCAAAGCAGGAGGCTGCTGAGGGAGCTGGGTTTCCAGGCTGCAGGGCTTTTCCTCAACATTTCCCTCTTGGCATCATTCTTGCCTCATTACCATGGACAGGTGAAGTGCAAAGAGCTCTGGGAAAAGGACAGCCTCCATCACCAGCACCTCAAACCACCACTTCCAGCAAGGCCAGAAAACCCAGGGATGCCCAAAGGAGACAGGGCATCCACACTCTTCTAGGGCAAGCCCGAGACTCTGGGTGATGACATCCTGCTGACAAGCAGCCCCCACGGGAGCTCAGAGTGACAAGGCACTCACAGTTGTGAAATCTCACCTGCAGCCCTCCTCAAGGACAGAGTCCCAGCTTACCACAGTTCCACTTACCAAGTGGTATGACACTGTACCCATGCAACCATTTTATTTTAATTTTCCATAAATATTCAAAAATGACATAAGATATTCAGTATTTACCATGAATAGGCTTTGTGTTGGATGATTCTGCCCAGCTGTAGGTGAATGCAAGTGCTCTGAACACATTTAAGGTAGAGGAGGACAAGGTCTGACATCTATGAGATGAGGTGTACCAGCTGCCTTTGTGACTTACGATATCTTCAGTACAGTGCCAGTTAGAAACAGGGAAGTTGAGGGAACCACTTTCTTTCCTTCATTCAACTATACATACAACAGTGCCCTAAAGATTATCCATGTTTAAACTTAGAAGGTCTCGATGCCTGAGGTGGCAGGTCTTCAACACCAGTAAGAGACAAAATTAGAGGCACCTGGGTTAGAGGCATCTGCCCACAATAGGAGGCACCTAGAGTTAGGAGTGTCTGATCCTTTCAATACTGGAAGCCTGAGTTATCAGGAGTACCTCTTCCTCCTCCTTTTCCCCATCACCCTTCTGCCTGTTCTGCTATGTCCTTCAGTAAACAGAGCTATTTCCTACTTATCATGAGGTGTACCCTTGGCAATTCTTTCCTTGTGGTGCATAAGAATCTGGACTATTTTGGCCCATTCACTTTAACATTTTTCAACTTAAATGGGTCTACTAGGCTGCAATTTCATCATAAGTTAAGGAATATCCATATCCTGGAATTTACTTTACTCAGAATCAGCATTTATGCTGAAGTCTTGCCCTGTTTTCCTGCATTAATTTGATCTAAGTCAGATAAAATCTGAGATTCTTGGCTTACAGTTTGGGCCCAATGGTCCTGCTGATCACCCCATCCTTGCCCTATAGAAGCATCTTCCTCAGCCTCAGTACTAAGTTGAACTAACCAGAGGACAGTTTTCCAGTTTCCATCACACAAAAAGAACCATTTGCAAATCTGTTTCCTTAGCACTGCTTATCTTGTAGTCTTGGCTCAAAAACAGCCCTCTTTCCCCTGACACATGAACATTCCTTTCCTGATGATGATATTGCCATAGCTTCTATTCTTACCTTGAACCTGGACAGGAACTAACCAGCCTCCCCACCACTAATCTTGCTTCCCTCCCATTCTTGGCTTACAATGGAGCTCAACTTACTGTTTCAAAACAATCTGGCCAAGTTACTCCCATTTGACAGCTTTCCACAATCCTTAGGGTGCAGACCAAATCCTCTACTAGGGCAATCAGGGTCTTTCATAATCTGGTCCCCGCCTACCTATTTGAACTGCCCCATCTGTCAACACTCACTCATGCTCTGCTTTATTCCTCTACCCCTTCCCACACTGCACACACCAGCACACCACAGCCTGAGCACACCTGGCTGTTCCCATGGAGGCTGGAGTGTTATATATACACTTTGACACCTCTGCTTATTCATTCCAGAACCGTTTAGGTTGCCAGATATGTATAAAACATCGGGAATATAAGGCTAAACAGAGCATGGTCCTTTCCACGAAGTCCAAGGTGCTCACAAGGAAAGCAGAAGAATCAGAAGGTAATTTCAGGAATGGGACAGCAGCTGAGGTTGGAATGTGAAAAAGGACCTGTAGAGCTGAAGCCCTCAACTCTGTCTAGAGCTATCAGGAAAGATCCCCAAGGACATGACCTCTGAGGCTCATCTAGAAGAGAAGAACAGGCATCTGCCAATGAGCAAGGAGGAAGACAAAGATCCCAAGGAGGAAGAAAATCATCTGGTCCTGTGCAACGAGCCTCTGAGCTTAGCTGTGTCAGATCATCGAGCTCCTGAGAGTGAGGACTGAAGTCCTCCTCGGGCTCTTTTCCACCCAGAGTCACAAGAAGTGCTGGCCAGCTTTGTGGAAGACTGGAGCCACAGGAAGAGCCCTTCCAGATTACAGTGAGCATGACACAAAGCCCTGTATCACTTTCCTTGACAACCTTCCAAACACCTTTCCAATATTTTCTGTTGGTCATTTCACCCCCGCTCCATACACACAAATACATGTGCAGGTACACACATCACACATACTCATACACACACACACACACACACACACACACACACACTCATTCCAGACAGAATGTACTTCCTGCAGCTCTCAGAAGGTGACATATTTTTCCTTATCTTTTGCCTTTCATATTATTCTTGTTCGTGCTTATAAACATCTTTCCCAAGATGACAGTATGTTTCCCAAAACATACTCCCAAAATTGTTGTACAGATTTAATGCAATCCCAATTAAAATACCTTCAATATAACTCACAGATCTAGAGAAAATATTCCTAAAATTCATCTGGAACCAGAGGAGGCCTACAATCACAAAAGCAATCCTGGGAAACAAAGGAAAGGCAGGCGGCATCACAATTCCTGACTTGAAATTATACTACAAAGCTACTGTGATAAAATCAGCATGGTACTGGAACAAACACAGACCTAAAGATCAATGGAACAGATTAGAAGATGCAGACACAACTACAAATACACTCAGCTACCTTATCTTTGACAAAAGGGCCAAATATGTTCACTGGAAGAAAGATAGCCTCTTTAATAAATACTACTGGAAAAACTGGCTTTCCAGATACCAAAGACTAAAACTAGACCCATGTCTTTCACCATGCAATAAACTAAAGTCAAAATGGATTAAAGATCTAAATATTAAAACAGAAACACTAAGTCTACTGGAAGAGAAAGTAGGTAAAAATCTTGAAAACATGGGGTAGGCAGAAAGTTCATGAACAAAAACCAAACTGCATGGAAAATACTTCAAAGAATCAACAACTGGGATCTCATCTTACTGAAAAGTTTTGCACACCAGAAGAAATCACCAATAGAGTAAAAAGAAAACCCATGGATTGGGAAAAAAACTTTAGCCAACTGCCCCTCAGACACAGGACTTCTATCTAGAACATATAAAGAATTTTTAAAAATCAGGCCCCAAAAATTCAAAGACTCAATCCAAAAATGGGCATCTGAAATGAATACACACTTCCCAGATGAAGAAATACTAATGGTGAATAAATACATGAAAAAATGTTCAACATGCAAATTAAAAACAACACTGAGATTCTATCTCACCCCAGAAAGAATGCCTAGCATCAAGAAATCACTCAATAACAAATACTGGAGAGGCTGTGGAGGAAAAGGAACCCTACTCCACTGCTGGTGGGAATGTAGATTGGTGAAACCACTGTGAAAATCAGTGTGGAGATTTCTCACAAAACTAGGATTAGAAGTCCCACTTAACCCAGCTATTCCCCTTCTGTGTTTTTTACCAGAAGAATTAAGAACATTATACCACAGTGATATATGTGCACCCATGTTTATAGAAGCACAGTTTGTTATAGCTAAATCTTGGAAACAGCCCAAATGCCCATCCACTGAGGAGTGGACTAAAAAGATGTGGTATTTTTGTACAATGGAGTATTACTCAGCTATAAAAAAGATAAACTTGAGGCTTTTATAGGTAAATGGATGCAACTGAAGACCATACCCGTAAGTGAAATAAATCGGACCCACACGTGTAAACATGATATTGTCACCCTGGCGTAGGAACCTGAAAGAGTAAGTAAATCTCAAAATGTACAATAGATGATATGAATGTGAAAGAAATTTCTCAAAGGAAGGAACAACTGGGATGAGGGGAAGAAGAAAAAAGAAAGAAGTAAGGCAATATATCTATGGGATAACTGTATTGCTGATGTCTGATGGTATATTGAAAGGATCAATTAATGCTTAAAATTTTCTATGTTCTGACCAGTTTTGCATGCTTATATCTGATAATCTGAGCAACGGATATGAAGACAACAATATGCAATGGAACAATGATTGGTGAATTCCTACCATCTTGTCTAGTAAAACTCTGTATTATCTCTAATGGTTTATCTTTTTTTTTTTTTTTGGCAGTACTGGGGATCGAACTCAGGACCCTGCACTTGCTAGGCAGGCACTTATTCCACTGAGCTATATCCCCAGCCCCCGCTATTGGTTTATCTAATAATTATTTTGTTATTCCCTTTAATGATTTGAACAAACTTCCATTCTTACATCTGGTAATCTGACCAATGTAGTTAACGATAACAATATGTAATATAACAACCACTGTTAATTCCTATCATTTTGTTTTGAAACCCTATATCACTTTTTTTTC
>PVLD010017112.1:15973-42993 GCA_004027595.1 Dinomys branickii
ATAGTACAATCACAACTGATCTACAGACAAGGTGACATGATCTCAACAGTGGTTATTGCTTTATCCATTGATATCTTCGAAGTGTAAATATATGAACCCATATACAGACATGCAAAATTGGTCAGACAATTAATCCTCTCAACAACAGAAAAACACAAAAACCAAAAATCCAAAGACAGAAAACAAAACAGGCAAAAAACAACAACAACAACAAAAAACCACCAATAGTTGCTGCTTTGCATATTGATATCTCCGAAGTGTATGTTCAGGATAACACATATAGACATACAAGATTGATCAAATAACCCGTCATCAATTATTCCTTAGCATTAAGTGATATAATACAATAGTAGAACCATGTTAGCCCTCCTGCATATATGTATATTCATATATACATACATACATTTTTGTCTCTTTCTTTTCTCCTTTCCCTCGTCCCATCTGTTCTTTGTTTTTGAGCAGATTTCCTTCATGTCTCTTAGTTTATATTCCCACCCTCGGGTTCTTACACCAGTGATACAATACGTTGCCTGCACATATATCGCTGACTTATTTCACTTATGAGTATGGACTCCAGTTTTGACCACTTGCCTACAAAGTCCCCAAAACTGTCTTTCTTTATAGCTGAATAATATTCCATTATATAAAAATGCCACAATTTTTTAATCCATTCTTCTGTGGATGGACACTTGGGTTGCTTCCACATTTTAGCTATTACAAATTGTGCTGCTATAAACATGGGTGCACATATATCAGAGTGATATGATGTTTTCAGATCTTCTGGCAAAATACCCAGAAGAGGAATAGCTGGTTTAAATGGAACCTCTAGACCTAGTTTGCGGAGAAATCTCCAAATGGCTCTCCACAGTGGTTGCACCAGTCTGCATTCCCACCGGCAGTGTAATAGAGTCCCTATTTCTCCACAGCCTCACCAGCATCTGTTACTGGATGACTTTTTCATACTGGCCAGTCTTACTGGGGTGAGATGAAATCTCGATGTTGTTTTTATTTGCATTTCTCGAATGACTAAGGATGTGGAACATTTTCTCATATATTTATTTGCCATTTGTATTTCTTTGTCTGAGAAGTGTGTATTCATCTCAGATGCCCATTTCTGGATTGGGTCTTTGGATTTGGACAGATACATGTTTTTTAATTCTTTGTATGTTCTAGATAGAAGACCTTTGTCTGAGGGACAGCCAGCTAGGATTTTTTCCCAATTTGTGGGTTGAAACCCTATATCACTTTTAATGTGCTTGTTCTGGTTTGTTTATGTTTGCAATGTTGGTATATTGCTATTGTTCATTTTTTCTTTCTTTTCCTACTCTCTTTAAAATAAAAAATAAAAATAAACATCTTTCTCCAATTCTATAACCATCTAAATCACACTCTAAAACATTCAAGTTTCAAATTTTACAATATTAATACTCATATATAGTATTTTAAGCATGGGAGCAATATGACTAGAATTACATTATAAAGATCACCCAGCTTAAAGTGAAGATAAATAGAGTGTCAGGGGAGGAGAGATGAGTAGATGGATGTACAGGTGGATATACAGATGGATGCATGGATGGATGGATGGATGGATGGCTCCTTTATGGGTTTGTTTCTACAGCTATCTACACAATTCATAAAAATTTATTTCATTGGCTACACAGCAAGTCAAAAATTTCCGTTGTCTACAGGCTTACAGAGCAAAGACTTTCATGCGTGATTTTTACATATCTCCACTGCCTAATCCCTCCATCAGATAAGAACACTCCTCTTTAGCTAAAACTATCTCCAAACTCATGCGCATTTTGTGTATTTACTCCTGCTTGGAACACTCTCTCCATTTATCTAAGGCCCACACAGCTAAAGTCGTACTCCTATAGCAACTCTTATCCCAGCCCTGGAAGTTCCCAAAATTTTCCTTTTCTATCCTAGCATAAGATCTGGATGCAAAAGATAAGCTCCAAAAGCTCGATAAGCTTTTGGAGGTACTGATGTAGAGGATGAGGGAACTCTTCCTTCTCAGTCAACCTTGAAACTGGATATAGTTCCCTGTGCTTTACTGAGCATAGATCTGCTCTGAAGACAAAACAATACTATTAGCTAAGACCCTACATGTGCTGGGCACTGTTCTAAGCAGTGTACATGTGTCAACTCATTTAATCTCCATGATAAATTCATGAGGTTTACTGTCACCACTTTACTGATGAGAAAATCAAAGGATAAAGAAGCCCTACAAGCTGCCTAAGGTATAGTGACACTCACAAGCCACACTTTTAACCAGAAAACTACACAGTGCAAAAAGGAGAGGACAGGCAAGACAACCTGAAAAATGCCCCTCTGACTGGGCCTTCTTAGCATAGCTCACTTACCCCGTTAAAAGGTCTTTTCATAAATACTATTTAGAGTTCATGCTAAGACCCAAGATCCAAAGATATAAGAACAAGAGATTCATTTCAGAAAGTGCTTCACTCAATGACGAAATTCACACACTGGGACTTGGCAAAGTTGTCCATATGAAGCCTAATACTCTTGGGGGTGTGACTGATGGGATTAAACTATGGGTCCCTCCTAAGTGTCAAGAGGAAGTAACTACCTACACATTATTGGTCAAATCTGTTCTGTTAGCTTATTAATTATAACCTGTTTTACAAGAGATTCGTTCTGCTTTTTCTTTCATTGATATGAAAAGTGTGATGATGGACTGACCTGATGAGCAAATGTAATCTTTCCCCAGGCCCTACACACACACACACACACACACACAAAAGAAGTTGATTGACTCCTCTTTGAGGTATACTGATGGATTCTCTCGATGTCCCTTATCTCTCTCCCCCACCCACAAACAGCCCCATCTCTCACTTTCTCTTCCTCCAGAATGTAATCAAGACTGGTGATCTCTTTCTTATTTCCATCTCTCTCAAGGCGGAACAGATTTCTGTTTCCCAAAATGGACTGGGTCTGAGATTAAAATCCAAGACAACATATACACAGTTCTCACCCTCTGATCACTGAGGCTTTTGGATCTGAGGGGGTGGGGCATAGGATTCTGAAGATATCAGTAACGTAAATAAGCCAAAAGATTTTACAAAATATCCATATACCTATAGTCTATACAAAACTGCTCAGAAAATTTCTCTACATTATGGCATTGTTGAGTGACATGAATAAACTTATATCATATAGATATGGTCTATTTTGTAGATCTGCTAGATTGTACCTTTACTGAGGCAGGTGTTCATCACCGTAGCCTTAGCTCTGAGCATGGGGCCTGGCACTAATATCCTGTATGGGGAGGTCAAGTTCCTGCTCATTGCTTGGGAAAAGGAAAGTCTCAAAGCAAGGATTAACTAAGATGATAATACCAGTAGAAGCTGGAAGAATTGTTTCTAAATATGCTGGTGACACTCCAGGAACCCCCCACAATTACTGAACTTTAAGAGGGACTGGAGATCCTACAATAACTAGTAGAGGAAAAGCTTGAGAGATACATTCTTTTCTTGTGTGATTTTGTTTGTTTGTTCGTTTGTTTATGTGCTAGGGATGGGACTCTGGGCCTCACACACGCTAGGCAAGTGATCTACTAGTCAGCTACACTCCCAACCCAAGAAATACATTCTTTAGTTTCTGATAACTCCAACTTTTTCATGCTACTATTGTCCTTAAGATGTGTCCTCAGTTTGAGCCTCCATGCAGTTATGACCACCACATCCTAAAGGACAGAACTAGGAAAAGTAGATCTAAAGGAAAAACAGTCATACATGAACTATCCTATGAGGAGGAGTCTGCATGAGCTGCCAGAATTAAAATACCATGATTCTGTAATTGGTAAAGGACAAATGGGGACATAAAGTAGTTCTCAATCTTATGTGTACATAGGAATCATCTTGGGAAGGAGAAAACTGATGTCCATTCCACCTCCAGAAACTTGTTCTTAATTTTTCAAGAGTGATTCTACAGTACAGCCAGAGTTGAGACCACTGGTCTGTAGCATCAACAACAGAGTCAAAGTGGTGAACCCAGATACAATCAGAAGATCTTAAATATTAGAAGGAAGATGCACCCTGCAGAACAAGAACTAGGTAAGTATAGGATAATGAAATAACATGTCACTCAGAGCAGTAAAGATGAATATTTAGAACTGGAGAGATACCTTGGCCTGGATGTTAAAATTTTAGGATGGATCTGCATTTTACTAAAGACTTACACTTAGTATCTTTTCATGGACTTATGGGCCATTTGTATATTTTCATTGGAGAAGTAGCCATTCAGATCCATCACTCATTTTAAAATTATGTTTCCTAGGGCCAGGGATATAGCTCAGTGGCACAGCGCCTATCTGGCAAGCACAAGGTCCTAAGTTCAATTCCTAATACCAGAAAAAAAAGGAAAGAAATCCTGTAACTATGTGTCTTTTTATTGTTGAGGTGTAAGAGTTCTTTATATACTGCACACACAAATCCTTTATCTGATACACGAATTGAAAATGTTTTCTCCTATTCTGTGTGTTATCTTTTCATTTCCTTAATTGTATCTTTTTTTATTTTAAAGGGAATAATAATAATAAAGAACAATAACAAAATACCAACAACATAGACAAAAACAAAACAAAGCAATAACAATGAAAATGATACAGAGTTTCAGAACAAAATGATAGGAATTAACAGTGGTTGTTATATTATATATTGTTATCTTCAACGAAGTTGCTCAAATTACCAGGTGTAAGAGTGCAAGATTGAGCAAACCATTAAAGAGAATAAAAAATTAAAAAAAAATTAGAAATGCCACAGAGTATAGTTTCACTAGACAAAATGGTAGGAATTCACCAATAGTTGTTATAGTGCATATCGCTGTCTTCAAATTAGTTGTTCAGATTACCAGATAAGGGGCTGGGGATATAGCTCAGTGGCACAAGTGCCTGCCTGGCAAGCGCAAAGTTCCAAGTTCAATTCCCAGTACCAAAAAAAAAAAAAAAATGTAAAGGGAATGGGGTCTTGTACATTAGCAGATATGAGTATGCAAAATTGGTCAAAAAAATTAAGCATTAACTGTCCCTTTCAATAAACCATTACACATCAGCAGTACAGATATCCCAGCTATTATGTGTGTGTGTGTGTGTGTGTGTGTGTGTGTATTATTCCTATTTCTTTCTTTTTTCTCCTTTCCCTCATCCCAGTCATTCCTTCCTTTGAGCAGTTTCTCTTTCATAATATCTAATGTACATTTTGGATTTTATTTACTCTCAGATTCTCAGATTGCCTAAGGAGGCAATATGCTGTTTACACATGTGGGTCCAATTTTAATGGCACCTTTTGAAGCCTTTTTAATTTTGATGAAAAACAACTTGTCTAATTTGTCTTCCATTCATGGTTTGAAGAATTTAACTATATTAAGAGGTGAAGCCTTCTGAGAAGGGATGCAAATGTGAGGTTCTACCCTTATAAATGGAGCATTAATGGTATAAAATGTTATTTTTTTTAGCTTTCTGGAAACCTTCCATGAGGTGAGGGTCCATTAGCAAGGCATCAACTATCTGAGCATGGAGCAGTGCTCACCAAGTGCCAACGTTTTCATCTTGGGCTTCCCTGCCCCACAACTGCAACAAATGAATTTCTGTTCCAGGCAAACTACCCATTCTCTGGCATTTTGTTAGATTAAATAGACCAAGATACATTTGTAGTAAGATACACTTATAGTTTGTGATAGTAAATTGATTCATTACGCTTTTGGCATAATGTTAATAAACCATTATCTGAACAAAGGCCATGAAGACTTACTTTGATAATATCATCTAATAGTTTTATACTTTTATTTACACCTGTGATACTTTGAATTAATTTTTATGTAAGATGTGAGGGAAGGTCCAACTTCATTCATATGGCCACCCAGTTGTCCCAGTGCCATTTTCCCATGTCTTTATTCTTTCCTTAGCGTCTTCGTGGAAATTTAAGGATTAGCTTCCGGAATCTCAAGTCTATTGACTGATCTACATGACTATCTTTGTGTTAGAACTGTGAAAGCTTTGTACATATTGCCTATTAATGATGCTACAAATGGCAAGATCTTCTTTTTAAGACTGAATAATATCTCGGTATGTGTCTTTGTATGTGTGTGTCACAGCTTCTTTATCTATTCACCATCAGTGGACATATAGGTTGTTCCAGTATCTTGGCTACTGTGAGTAATACTGCAGTGAACATGACAGTGCAGGTATTTTTTATGAGGTAGTGGTTTTATTTCCTTGAGTATTTTTCCAGAAGAAGCATTGCTGGATCAGTTCTATTTTCATTTTTGCTCCACCCCCCATATTACATTGTTGTCCAATATCCAATGTCCACACAGTCTACTTTTCTACCAACCAACCATGTACCTTCTACACCCTCACCAACACTTGTTAGCTCATCTTTTTGTATAATACCCATCCTGAGAGGTGTGAAGTGATATCTCATTGTGGTTTTGATTTGCCCTTCCTTGATTATCAGCTATGTGTAGCATCTTTTCACATACTTGTTGGCCATTTTTATCTCTTCTTTGGATAAATATGTGTTCAAGTCATTTGCCCATTTTTGACTGAGAAATTTGGAAAGGTTTTCATTTTTTGGATTTTTTTTGTTTGTTTTTTGTTTGCTATTGAGTTACATGAGATTTTCATATATTTGGAAGATTAATGCCTTATCTGATGTTTCCTTCTTTTCTAAGGTGGGAAAATCCATTTTCAATTGATAGTCCTGTCATTTCTGGCCCTGGCCAATAACCTACATCATTTAACACCCTTTTCTCACAAAAGACCTTGTGATTAAAAAGCTGGCTGGAAAAGCTTGTTTCTAGTAATGATGGAACAGCTGGTACTGGGGAAAGCATTCTGTCACAAGCTATGGGACTGGATAAAGTACATGAGGCTATCATTTTCAGGCATAGAAGAACAACCAGCACAGATGTTCAACCCTGAGAAAATAGAGATGTACAAATTTAGCCCTGTGAGGATCAGTCACTGACTGAGGCTCAGGGATCTGGGGTCCAAGTAGAGGAAGGAGAATCCATGGAGCTGAGGATACAAAGATCTAAATTTCAGGCAGCTAAAGTGGCCAGAAACAATGGGCTGGGCACAAGACAGGAGGTCCCCAAGGAACATCCCCAGAGGAGTCTGTGGAGATCCTTCACAGGTCCTGGGCTAAGAGTGAGGCTTCCTATGCATAAAATGAGCTGTATGGGGTTTGCTAGAGAGAGCTGTTGTAAGACTGAGGGCACAGGAGAGATGCTAAAGGTCATGTGATCCTGGGAGATGTTGAAGGTCCAACCCAGCCAGAGCAGCAGGATCTTATTATTGTGTCCTAACACTCCAGGCACTCAGCTGAGACTCTGAAGGCATTATTTTAGTAAGTAAAACCACACACTAAGTAAAAACTTACTCTAGATTAACCCTAAAAAGCAATAAGGATAAACCCTAAAAAGATCAATAATGAAGAGGGTTTAGAGATTGGACTGAAGCAAATTATAAAGAGAATGAAACTATCTTATTATTTATTTGTGAAAAAGAAGCTAAGATCCCAACCTTAATTCTAGTCCTGAGGGAGAGGTATACAATGGGAGTGGGTTCACAATGGAGTAGGTATACAATGGCACACAAGACAAACATTTTTCTTTAAAAACTATGTTGTATTTGCTCAAGAATATGAGGCCTCAACATAATTGCAGCTCCAGAATTTTGTACCAGGAGCACAGAAGGGAAGACTTTGTCCATAAATCTCTCTGCTGATCTTTTTAATTGTTCATCTATCCATCATTGGATACCTCCTATGTGCAAGTAAGTAGTAAGGATCAAAGATGGTGACATTCAGTCCCTGTCGTTAAGCGTCTCTCCCTAGCTGCAGTGTGCAAAAGTGTAAAGGGGTTGTTAAATTTCTCAAGCTGAGAAAAACTTGGGGAAAGCTCTGTCCAGCAAGACTTGGATGTATGGTCGTTTGACTTGGATGTTACCTCAGGGGAGTAAATTATTGCACTTGTACTTCAAGTTATTTATCGTTATCCACATTGATAGTAAAAGATACTATAGAAGCTAGAGTAATGTACGTCCTCCTGATATAACCAATAGAGTAAGGAGAAGAACATTATACTGCTCACTCCTATAATAATCTTGGGTTGATAGAACTTTGCTGGGTGGCTCATTTGCTTCCCCATGAGCTACCTCACTCCCAAAGCAATAGGGCCAACTAATTATGGTCTGGCATCTCCAAAACTGGGAGCCAAAATAAAGCTTTTCTTTTTATAGATTGGTTGTTGGTGGCATTTTGTTACAGCAACAGAAAGCTGACTGATACAAATGGTGAGCTTTGAGACCATAGGTGGCCAGCAGATTTAGCAGTTTCTTGTGGCTCCTCCTGAAATAGTACACATCTAAAATGTTAATTTAGAGGGTGATGTTTGCCTTCCTGTTTGTTATGGCAAATAAACTTGCTTCTAATGCATTTATAAACTCTATCAAATCATTTACACATAAGTCAAATACATTTTGTAGCACATAGCTTTTGAATTTACTTGAATTATGCAGAACCTACTTCCTCTGATTAAGCTGGTACTATGATCAAGGCTGTAAGGTAAGTTTTAGAAGTTGGGAAACCAAATGGAAACTTTGCTGGTGGAAAGTCCTATCCTAGGTTGAGGTACACCCCATATCTACAACCAGGGAACCATGCCTTGCTCATGGGTTGCTATGCATGATAGCTTTTTCTTTTTTTTTTCACTGACAGATTTCTCTTGATCCAAGGTTCACGCAAAACCACAACAACATGTTACTTCGTACAAAGCTTGATACAGTATAGTAACTTCCAGATTCACAAAGTTTAAACTCAAATTAAAAGAAGAAAAAACACATGTGGACACAGCACAGTCAAACCCCTGAAAGCCAAAAATGAAAATTAAAGCGTGAAGAGCACCAGGTTAAAAGAGATCATACATGAATAAAATAGTGAATAAGATTAAAATACAAATTCAGGCTAACTTCTCATCAAAGCAATGGCAATCAGCTGAGTGACTCCTGGAGTGCTAAAACAAAACTAAAAACCATTTCTGGTCTATTAATTTATATCCAAGGAAAATATCTTCAAAAATGATGGTGAGCCAGGGGTGGTGACACACACATGTAATCCTAGCTACTCAAGAGGCTGAAGCAGGAGGATCACAAGTTTAAGCCTAATCTGGGACACATAGTGAGACTCAGTCCCTAAAATTAAAGAAAAAACAACAACAGCAAAGAAAAAATAATTTTAAAAACTGCTGGTTGCAGCCCACTGTGAAGGTCCTGGCTTCAATTCTCAGCATCCCCCCAAAAAATGAATGAAATAAAATTTTGAAAAGGAGGGCTGGGAATGTAACTCAGTAGCAGAGCATTTGCCTAATGTGCACAAGGCCCTGATTTCAATCCCTATTAGCACCAGAAAGAAAGGTGAAATGAAGACTTATTTCATTAAAACATAAGTTGGCAGAATTTCTCGCCCACAGAACTGTACCTAAGGAAATTCTAAAGGCTACTGCTCAGGCTGCAGGGAAATAGCAGCAGATGAAAACTTGGATGGGCAGTTCCTGATGCAAGTGTCATGACAAGAAAACTGAGAGATGTTGGTCTAGATGGACAGTGAATGGCATTTTCTGGGTGTTATAACCACTTCTTGTCCTCTTAATTCATTATGGTATGAATCTAATGATTTGCAAAGAGCGTTTTTTAAAAAATGTAACAAGATAGGATTGGGAAAAAAAGATAAAACAGAACTATCTCTCTTTAAAATGAGAAACAAATAATAAATATCTATAGATAAAACTCTTTAAAATCCTATTAATAAACCCTACACACCTCACTATCTTGAGCAGCATCATTTTAATATCATTAGAGTGTCCTTCTTAAAGTTAACATTGATTAATTAGTCTCTCTTCAAAAACTAGACAATGACCATGCAACTTAGTATTTCTTTTCTGAGCTGGCTGTCAGAAGCTTATAAATAAGTTTCTACTCAACTTCAATAACTACTGTTAGTGTAGGTTTTGTGAAGTAATAATATGTTTCCAAGCCTGCTTGGCTTAATCCCACTAAGTAAACAAACATGATGATTAGATGATTACAGGTTGGAAATAGTGTGAAGGCACTGGCTGACCTGGGATGTGACTACAGCTTTCAACTAACAGCCTTGCAAAATTAATATCTCCCATAAGGCCCCAGGTCCACCCACATGCCCCACTCTCAATTACTGACACCTGCACTTCCTGCTAATGACTTATTAGAAATAGAACAAAAGCAGCAAGGTGAGTTGACGGGGAAAACATGACGTCTGGGGTCAGGTCTATGTTTGTATTCCAGCTTCATCCCTCAGTAACAATTCAGTGGTTATTATATGATAATGGGGATATTTCTTAGCCTCTCGGACTGGTTTCTCATTTATGAAATGTGCTTAATTTTGACTCCAAAAGTCACTGTGAGGCAAAGCAGCTACCAGTGCCTGGTATAGAGTAGATCCTTGATCAAGGATCCTCTTCCCTTCTTCTTTGAATGCCAAGAACATGAGACCCAAGCCACAAAACCAAGCATGGTCTGACTCGCTCTTACCACTCTCCCTCCTGATCACTCCAGCCCTGCTACCTGGCTTCTTTACTATTCTTGGACAGCTCAAGCACTTGCATCCTATAGGATCCTCCACTACCTCCTCTGCTGTATCGTTCTCCAGACACCGTGCTCAATTTCAGCATATACGCTGCTGAAGCGAGTGCACAATATGTGTTCAAACTGCCCTCCTTAGGCAGGACTTCCCTAGCAATCTGATCACAAGGAGAGACTGATGCTATGCTGGGCCAGAAGCAGGAACCTCACCTCTAGCAGTCCACTTCCTGTATACTCTAAGACAGTCATGCCAAGGGATGGACAGTCTTCTTGGCCATAGGACAGATAGATTTCCAGGGCAGGCTTTTATTTTTAAACAAATAGATATGCTCTACTTTAGGTCCAAATGCTCTCTAATTTTATCCAGCAATTGATGATAGAAAAAAGGCACACATAGAAAGTGGACTAGAACTGACCTGGAACCCACCCCAGACACACACTCTACAATCGAGATAACCAAATGGCCCCAAGCCACACAGAAGCAACTCAGGCAGCATCAGTTGTGGTTGCAAAAGACCTTAACAGGCCCATAGCTCCCCAAGAGTATTACAGTGTTTGGGGAAAGAGCCCTACCTTGTCTGAGACCCTTCTGCCCTTGTCACTTGCCTTTGGGCTGAGAGCTAATGCAGCTCATTAGAACCTCCTGCTCTGGGCCAGGGACCACATAGCCCCTGGGAGCATCATAACTACTCACAAAGCATTGGAACTAGGACCAACAGCTACCTTCCAGTCCCTTCTGCTCTTTGTCCAAGCCAAGAAGTAGGCACTTCCTAGTTCCTGCCTCCCTCCAGAACCACCCAAGAGAGCCCCACTACAAACGGGCCAACCCTGCCCAAAAGCAGCTGTTCACCCAGCACAGTCTGGGAGGTGCTGTAGAATAACATCCCTCTCTCCCAGTCTCTACTTCCACTTGCTTTTCTACTAAGACACACTCCCTGGCAAAGGCAGAGCTGTTTCCTGTGCCCCAGGTAAAATAACTGATGTCAGGGCCCTCCATAAGGAGGGGTGAGTAGGGGTTGGGAGAGCCTTTCTGGAACCATGAGGTCATTCCAGGAATGCTGTCCTCAGCAGACTGCTACTGAATTAGGTCTGGTTGGCCGTTTACTTATCCTCTGACACTACTGCGCAGCCCAAAGCCTTGTCACAAGAGGAGGCAAAATAACTGAGGCGGGAATCAGTAACCAATCACTGAGAAGCTGCTGCACCAGTTCTCTGTTACTTCTCTTTTTGATTATTAATAATAACAAGGGTCCCAAGCTTGCTCAGCCTCTTGTTCATCTTGCCCAGGTTCACTTGGGGTCACCAGTGCCCAAAGACAGGTGTTAGAATGCGTCTCCTACAACTCAGTGGATGCGCAGGACCAGGTCCCGGCAGGGGAAACTTACCACATAGACCGGGAGTGGCCATGGTGCGGGTTCACGGGTCACAAACCCCGGGCGACACCCGACCGACTGTGCTGGCTTCTGAACCGGCTTATCCCGCCGCTCGGCTAATTCCATCCCACGGCTCAGCTCAGTCTGGAGGTGCCCGCCCCTTGCCTGCCGCCTCCTCCCCCTTCATTGCTCCCGGGCGACGGCGACGCAGCTGCCCCGAGCCCTAGCTGTCCACTGCGGCCTGGGAGCACAGCGCTGGGACCCGCGTCAAGCAGAAGGTGCTGTGTGCTCAGCGAGCCCAGCACACTCAGTGGAGCTGGGAGCTACGCGGCAGGGAAGGTTGCCTGCGCTCCTGTCTTTCACTCTTGCAGGCCCCTCGCAACCTGGTTTGCCTGTGAAAATTCAGCCGGATTATCTCATGAACCGCCTGGCTGATTAGTTTCCAATCCTGCCAACAGAGTCAGCCAGGGTCCAAAGAGATAGCCCTGGGTGAGGTCCCTGTCACACCTATCTTTACGCTCCCTGGCCGCCGCGACCCTTCCAAATCAAAGCCAGGAGCAGGAGCCAAGGAATAGATGTAGTGGATACACGCAGGGCAGGAAGGCTGTGTGCAGCCGCATAAGCCATTTCACAAGCAGGACAAAGGACGGGTTTTGTAAATTTCCCTTGACAGCTAAAATGGGCTAAGGGAGTTGGCAGGGAGAGTACAGAAGTCCCTTCCTTCCCTGGAGGACAAGAGGAGTATCACCTGCCTTCGATGGCTGACAGATCTCGCCACTGGCAGAGGGTGGAAGAGTAGATGCCCAAAAGACCGATCCAGATCATGGAATCTACAAGAGGCTCAGGAGCAAAACACGTTCATCAACACCCCAGCCCAGAAGGTGAACAGGCAGTACATGCTGTCAGGCTGCATGGGTAAAGCAGGCTGGTGATGGCTGCTGCCCATTCTACACCCAGGGAGGCAGAGTCAGGAAAACGGAGTAAGCGCACAGCACAGAATGCGCCCAGGGCAGTACCCAGGCAGCCAGAGAGGGTTCTGTCCCGACCCAGGGCTTTATTCCTCCCACTCCAAGTCACAACGGCTGGTATTTAATGCAGAATTTCATCTCCAGGCTCCCTGCTCAATGCTTTCCCTAGATGAGTTATTTTGATCCTGACAATAACTGTGCTAATTACTACAGTGTGCCCATTTTACAGATAAGACTGAAATATCAAAGATGAAGCTAGTGTGCCACTGTGGGTCCCGCGGCTGCTCCAATGTGGGCCCCGCGGCTGCGCCACTGTGGGCCCCACGGCTGCTCTGCAGTGGGCCCTGTGGCTGCGCCACTGTGGGCCCCGCGGCTGCCCTGCTGTGGGCCCCGTGGCTGCCCCGCTGTGGACTGGGTGGCTGCCCCGCAGAGGGCCCCGCAGCTGCCCTGCAGTGGGCCCCGATGCTGCTCCGCTGTGGGCCCTGTGGCTGCTCTGCTGCTGCTCTGCAGTGGGCCCAGTGGCTGCTCCGCTGAGGGCCCCACTCAGGGCACCTCATGAACTGGACCCGCCCCCACCCACAGCACGATGACAGGGTGGAGCCGGGTGGTCCGCTGTGAGCATATGTGCTTTCCCACCTCCAACCATGGCAGTCTGTATACACCCATGTATGTTATAGTACAGTTTGAAGCAGCTATATCTCTTCCCAAGGCGAGAGTCCAAGGATATAGATAAACCCAGGAGTACAGTTATCACAGGGAAGATGACTGATTGAGTGGTAGGGCAACGGAGATGAGGGAGGAGAAAAATAGAACGATCAAATGGGCCATCATCTGTGTAACTGAGTAACAAAGGTGAAGGTAACATTATGTAGGACAGCATCCAGAGCTAATTCCCTTCTTTGTTCTCTATAATTCTGTATTTCCTCAATCGTTTTTGTATTAACAGAAGTGAAGATAACTTTATATTATACAGCATCCAGTGCAAATTCCCTACTATCTTATCTATAATTTGGTATTTCCTTTAATGTTTTTGTGTTAACTAATGTGAAGATAACTATGTAATACAACATCCAGTGCTAATTCCCTCCTATATTCTGTATAACTTTGTATTTTCTGTATTGTTTATGGCTTTTCTGGTTCATATGTCTCCATTCTTTTGTCTTTAAAATAAAATTAAAAAACAAAGATGAAGCTACTCCCTCTGAGGGGTGTCCCAAGTCCCCAAGCAGGCAGACGGGCCATCTGTGCTCATGCCATGACACACTGCTATTGAGCTTCTCTCCTTAACAAGGCTTTTGTCTCTGTTTATGTCCATGGACCCTTCTCCTGTCTTTTCAATCCCAAAAGGATCAGGAATTTCCCACTATCCTCTGAAACTATTGTTCACCCATTCCCTGTCCTCTCTCTGCTAGTCAGTACAGACCTTTCCCTTGAGACTCCCCCAAAGCACTCACTTTTGGAAACTGTGTCTCATCTAGGTTAATGGTGAGCAAAATAGAGTGTCCCTTGAACCCAGGGGCAGACCCTGCTCTTGGAATACCTGTAAGTAAAGGAAAATGCTTACACACGCACACGCACACACACACACACACATGCACACACACACCCTCCACCTCCACCTGTTCCTCCTCCTGCACCTCTTAATCCAGCTCCCCATCCATTTTGTTTTTAATCAAAATATGCAGTTTTCCTGATTCAGCTTTTCACTTGTCAGTACCTTTGAGGAGAACTTCAGGCTATCAAAGCCTTTGAGAAAGGGATAACCTGTGATGGCCAAGTAGCCACCCTGTCGAGTTTCTCTGTAGCTACTGCCTCTAATAACACCCTGTCCCCAGGTAGAGTGTCAGATGATCACTCAGAAGAGTGACAATTAATTCCCTCTCTCTGGATCTAGTTTCCAGCAGAGAGACCTCAAAGCTGGCAAGGGGGTGGGATGGATGGAGAGACGACAACCTTTGAATTATTGAGTAGTTATATAAAATTTCTGCCTATTCTTCCTTTCCTCTGACCCACTAAACTCCCCTCCAAGCCTACTCAACACAGTCTTGCCATTTTCCTGCAACATAGCTTCTCTGAGTTTAGACCCAGGCAGTAACGGAAGTGGCAAAAACCTAGAAATTCCGTAGTTACTGGCCCTCATGATATCAAGGAGTGTGTAAGCAACAGGGATCATGTGGCTCTGGCAGGGTGACCTAGGAGTTCTTGCCTAAATATCAAGACACCTGAATTCTGAAGCTGGGCCTGCCACCCTGCAGCTGTATGGTCTCTGGCAAGTCATCTGAGGTCTGGGAAGTCCTTTTATTAGTTGCACAGGATGGCAGAGGAACTGCGGGTTGGTGTCTAAATCCTTTCCAGCTCTTCCTCAGTACTTTCAGTGAGCTGGGTCTCTCCTATGTTCAAAAGATTTGGAATGAAAATGACTCTCCATCAAAGTGCTGCAGTACCTCCAGGATGTCCCCTTGACTCTCTCAGTGCTCTCTTCCCAACAGGATGTGGTATACATGTAAACTTTTTCATGTATTTTCAGGAAGGACAATCTTCAGCTAAGTCTGACAGTACCAGTTGGTGACTCAGGAACAAGGTGACACTGTGTTATCCATCCCTCTCCCTGCTTAAGGGTCTTTCAAGTAGGCAGGGTCTTGGTATCTAGGGTAAGGCCCCACAGTACTTGGTGTTAAGCCCCTTCCCCAAGAGCCAGCATTTTCAGCCTTCAGATGAAGGAAATACCTAGTCCTCGGCCACTGACCTTAAAGTCACATATGCCTGCCTTTCACACTTGTTTTCTCCTTTTTTATTCTTGCCATTTCTTACATTAGAACAGTTTTCAGTTACCAAAGGACTTTCAGGTACAATTTTAGGCAGACATTTATTTATATTCAGCAACCACAAGTCAAACAATCATTCCAGTTTTCCAGATGAAGTAACAGAGTCTGAGGCCATTAAGGGGTTTTCTGAGGTGAGCAGTTGAGCCTCGCTTTGCGTGGAGCCAGTAGGTTCCTGCAGCTGCTGCCCCCCTCCAGGTGCCCTCACACCTCTCCCTTCCACAGGGCCATCAAGGCAGCAGGAACCTTGTCAGAGCCATACAGACACCTTCTCCACAACATCACTGTGGGACAGGTGCCTGGCTGGAGGGCCCTCCCCTCCACTGTCCACAGAAGCTCCTCCAGTGGGACTCTGGAGCACTCAGGCTCCCTCAACCAATCCTGTCACTGCAAGCCAGCAGGGTGAGCTTCCTCCACACTGTGCCCCAGCTCCACACTCTGCCCTTTCCTCCTGCCAAGGCCTCCTTCTTATGTGTGCCCTCTCCATGCTCCTCACTCACTGCCCTCTCCTCTACCCATCTGTCCCTGTCCATGCCCTCCCCCTGTAACTTCCTCCCCTCCACACCATCTTCCTTTCTCTCAACCCTGCCCCTTCCTATGCCCCACTGTGAGCTCCCTCTCCTCCTCTCCCCTGCCTAGGCTCCATCTCCCAAGTGCATGGTGGTTGGGGGAGACCCTCTAGTGTTCATAGGTGATGCTGGTGCCTTCTCCCTCAGAAACAGTGTAAGAATTCTAGCCTACAGCAGCTGCTACCAGCCTCAAGATACCACGACGATTTTGCAGCATGAGACATTCGCCTTTATTGTAGGCATAGGAGGGCATAGCAGTAGGGTGTGTGAGGACCAAGCAGCAGTTGGGTGGGCCAGGCCTCACTTGCTGCACTTCCGGGGGCTGCACTGGCATTGTCTGGCATTGAGGACTTGGTGACGCACCACCGAGCCATTGGCACAGTGTAGGGGCACCCACATGGGCTCCGTCAGCACAGGTGAGCAGCAGGAGCACTGGGCCTGCACATCTTCGGTGTCGATGGAGTACATAGCTTTGCTGGTACATTTGCCCTGCAGTGCAGAAGAGAGAGGCGGGATACGGCTAGGCTGGAGGAGCCGGGTGGCAGGGCTCTGGTACACTCACATTCTCCTTGTAGGTTCCCAGAGACAGCCAGGACAGCCTGGCAGTCCTGTGGGAAAGCCTGCGTCCTTCTAGCCCAAATCCCTGTAGCTGCACCTGCTCCCTGTGTGGGAGATATAGCCCCATCTTTAGGAAATGTAGTCCCATCTTCCACGAATGATTCTCTATTCTCTTCAAAGAACTTATTTGGTCTTCCCTCAGGGGTTAAAAGCTCCTAGTTCCTTAGTAAAATATTTATTTTTAACGATGCTTCCCTTCCCACCTTGTGAATTCTCCAGATCATTCTCAACGTTATTGAAGTGTCATGTGCAACCCAGAAGACTCAGCCCTTCCCACTTAGGCCCAGGTGAAGTCACAGAGCCTTACCTCACAGTAGTGAATGTCCACTTTGTCTTGGGATGTACAGTCACTCACTTTGACATACTGCAGTGTGGCAGTGATGTCTTTGCAGTTGGGCACCTCACCTGCAGGACAAGGAAAAGACAGAATCTGGTTCTCTACAGCTCTCTTCAGCCCCAATTTCCCCATTGAGCTGGAAATAGGTGCATCTCATAGCCAACAAATAACCAAAACCAGCTGTGGGCGGGGATGAAGCTGCCCTGGTTTACCTCAGCTGCTCCTGGCCCTTCAAACTCAGAGATCTAGTTATTATTTGGTTTAACTCACTTAGTGGTATACATTAAATTGGAGAACGAGCTGCGATGCACTGTGCTTTGGTGTAGATGGGTACAACTTACTTTTATACATTGTAGATGCCAGAAAACATAATGGCTGGAACATAGTGCATGAGCCTCTCATCCTATAACTACATGCAGAAGTGAGTGGAAGTAGCCAATAACCAGAATGATATTAACTGGTGGACTGATCTTAAATCCATCTCAGTCTCTGGGTAAAAGGAAAAGCAAAGGTCACTGCCTTTGTGGTGCCAAGAAATCCTAGAAGCCTTCACAGGCAGAGTCCTCTCTTTAGGGTATTACTACCTTCTTGTTGCCAACACAGGTTTTCATACATAGAGGTAGTGGCATTCAGACTCGAAGTTCTGCTTAGCTCAGGAATGCCAACTCACCATTCATCCCCAGCTGAACATGGGAGTTTTCCACTGTGGAATGGCTCCGGGTTTAAATCAACCCTAACCACAGATTAGCCCACTTCTATACTTCCAAATAATTTCATTTAAAGGGAAAGTCTGCCAATGACCTTAAGAGGATAAGTAAGGAAAACATTTGGACCAACATGTGATATTCTTTTGCTGTATATGTAAATCCCTGAGCCTAGTTTGTTTTTCTTACAGAAGGTCTCAAAGCCTCCTGAACACACTACCCAAGAAAGGTCCCTTGTGGCTGGCGTTGTAGATAACAGTCTCTAAATCAAATTCCACGCACAGTGCCTAGAGAGAGTTCATCTTCTCTGATGGTTTCCTGCCTCCTCATTCTTAAACCATGCAGAGGAGAATTATAGAAAGAAATGTTTTCTGAGTCTGCAGTGTGGCTAAACCAATTATAGGAACTGCCAGAGCAAGCCATCAAGAAAAGAAGGAATGGATGAATATGGAAGGTATTCATGTTTACACTCTTCTTTTCTCTCCCTGAAAATAGATGTGGGCCCATGAATCCAAAATAAAATAAACTAAAAACAGGAAAACAAGTAGTCCAGATAAGTAACCCTAAGTTGCATGTGAACACAAGAATGTGTGGGAAGAATACTCTCTGATGCGTAGCTCCAAAACCACTGCTGTGACCCATTAGAGCCAATCATTGTGACAACTGCAAGGTCAAGGGACCAAGAATGAAGAAAACTTGGGCTACCATCAGCCCACTGGCTAAACCCTTTATCTGCAAGAGTCTCCAAGAAAAGGCCACATGTAATGAACAGATGCAAAGTCAGTATCTACTCTGCAAGGATCATGGACCAAGTGTGCCTGTCTTCAGGTTGGTGAGAGAAGATATTTTCTCATGATAAGCCCGTGAACAATCAAAAACTTAAGGAAAAATGGAAAAAAAATCACAGGTACTTGAAAGGGGATTTCTGGGCTGGGGATATAGCTCAGCGGCATGGTGCCTGCCTGGCAAGCATGAGAACCTAATCAATTCCTAGTATGAAAAGAAAGAAAGAAAGAAAGAGAGAGAGGAAGGAAGGAAGGAAGGAAGGAAGGAAGGAAGGAAGGAAGGAAGGAAGGAAGGAAAAGAAAGAGAGAGAATTTGAGCAGAGGCAGCCTAGTGACACTCAGAGAAGGAGATAGTTCCTTTCCAGGTTGAATATAATGACTGGCCAGTAACCAAGAAATATCTTTCTGGAATAAAGCTTACTCCAAAGAATAGTGCCTGGACTTGGTCTAATGGGTTTCAAGGGACAAGCTTTTACTAATGTACTCACATGTTTCACAGCAGGTGCCTTGAATTTTCATGATTTTCCCCTAAGAAAACAGCAAAATCTCAGATTAGGCCCAAAGAGTTCATAGTGGACATAGTTTTCAAGTCATTCTGGATCCACTCCTAGCTCTGGACCTACAGCCATGAGCTTAAGACTCCAGATGTAACATGTGCTTTCCCATCATAAAAGTGAGCTGACTGAGCATCCTACCTGCCCCGCAGAAACAACCATGATTATTTTGAATTCTCCTCCAACTGAATTATCTGGATCCTCTTTCCAAAGGAAACAGAAATCAATTTTACCTCTCACTTTCCTAGTTGAGAATCCCAGATCCAGATTCCTTCCCTGAGACTTTTTTGTAAACCATCCTATGGTGCACAGAATTTTTTGTCTCTCCACCAGTCTTTGGTTTTGTAATTTCATCAACTCTACAACTAGGCCAGAGGTCTGCCTTAGACACTGGGAAATCACTGAGAATCTGGACTCTGTGCAGTTCAGAACTCTGCTCCATGAGTCACAGATTGAGACAGGGTCTGGGATGCAGTCACTCACCCCCTCAGCCAGACATCTGTGCTGATCGAAGGGCGGACATCTTGTGACTCTCTTCTCCCAGATGTACTCTCCCATCTCGTTGACTTTGCAGAAGTGACTATCACAGCCATCCTGGATTGTCTCATCACGCTGAAAGGAAAGACAGGAAACGAATAGAGTGAATGCAAAGACAGTTTTAGGTTCTGAAGCATGGCCTTGACTTCTTGGAGTTACTGAAACAATCTGGTGAAGTACAGAACAAGAATGAAATAATGTATATAAAGTTTCCACACTCAGAATACGACATAGAAGTGGATCCCAGTTTTACAATTTACTTACTGTAAACAGGGCTGCATAAATCTAGAGAATCCTCAGATTACAGTGGCCACTTAGTGCTTAAATGTGAATAAATGCGCCAATAACAGATAACTGGCCAAGAGATGAGCCAGGAGTACCACCGCCCAGCCCCATCAGATTGTTCCAACTTCTGTGGTTCAGCATCTCTTTCATCAGAATGCCCGTCTAGTCTCAAGGTACAGAAAATCTTAAAGATTAACCAACTTTGTATCATGAGGCCATACATCAGCTGCATTCCTGTATTGTTGAACCACAAAACAACTAAAACAAAGAGACAGCCCTGTGCCTTTTACCAGTCATGTATCTTTCCTTCATAAAATTTGAAAGAAGTGGGAAAGGAACCCAAAGTTTCTCCTTCTTGAAGACCCCAAAATAGGAAACCAGATGGTAATGGGAGAGGGGCTCTTGTACTCAGCATGCTCCCACCTTCAGCGTCATGATCTGTCCTCCTCTCAGCTCAATAGTGCACGCGGTAGGCAGACACCTCCCACAGCATTCATCTGGGCTCTTCTCTTCTCTGTAGCCCTGCACCAAGACAGACAGAAGGCACGGTTAACCTCCCCCAGCATATCCCAGGTACACGTCAGCTTGCCTTGCTCTCCCCTCCCCTCCCCTATCTCAGAGGGGCCCCTGGAGGTCACAAATTCGCCACCCACCTCCAGCTGACTTTTGTCAGTGCTCAACCCGCAGACATACCTTCCTTCCTCATATACAGACATGCCCGGGGTGCAGCACTCCTATTACACTCTTGCCCTAAGCTCATAATTTCAATTCTTTGTGGAACAATTATGTATCTTATTACTATCAGGAGATTTTATATAAAAATGATACTTGAATTTTGCTCCAAATATCATCCTTTCCATTCTATCTTATTTTGCTAGGTGGTGAAATAAGGTACTTGCTCAATCTGGAAATCATCCTTGATGCCTCTACTTTTCTCTTTCCTCACCCCCAGGCATCACCAAATCTTGCCCCAAATGCATTTCAGACTCACCCACTGCTTGTCATAACCAGTATCCTCTGTCATCATCTAGTCTAAGCAGTCAGAACTGGGGTAACAGTCTTATTTTGTCTCCACCTTCATTCTTGCTCCTTTACTATAAGTCACAGGACACCTGCTAGAATAACATTCTTAAGGTATATCTGGTCATGTCACTCTTCTGCTTAAAAACCTTTGGATGGAGCTCTGGTTCTTGTATTGCACTGACCCTCCTACAGGAAAAATTATATAAACTATTGATTGATTGATAAAATATGTAAACTATTGGCTTAAAGACACTGAAAGATGAGCAAAATCAGGGACAAATTGTGAGCTTTTTGATACTTGAAAGAGGGACCCATAAAGAACAAGTCTTGTTTAAGTGGATTTTCACCTTGGGGAAGCCCACAGGGCTGGAATTCAAGCAGAAAAGTATAATTGTATTCGTCTAAGACATAGTGAAGACTTTATAACTGCTAGAATTGCTGAAAACTGAAGAGGAAATCTCTAGAGAGGAAGTCAGGAAGACGAAACCCCCAATTGTCCATATGGGATCTCTGAGGCAGCCTCCTTAATTACATATGTCTATAGAAGTCTCCAAGAAGACAGCTGAAAAACCTACGCAGAAACCTCAGTTCTATTCACCACAGAAAGACAGAGTTTAGAGTCTGAATCCTACACAATTAGAGGGCTAGGTAAACTCTGAAGGTTTCCATTGATATTTCATAAATGCCAAATCTTAGGAGTAAAAAATGTGCATCAAAACTGAACTATTCTGGGACTAAAAGAAGTCAAGGATACAAGCTGCAAGCCCTAGAGGAACCACTAACAATGCCTTGTGAAACAACAGGGCTAGGAAAGGAGTTATCGAGCTAAGAAGTGATACAATAAAACAAAAAACAAAAACTCCTTTTCAGAGTAAATAAAATCCAAAAAGTATAATAGATACTGTGAAAGAGAAGGAAACTGCTCAAAAGGAAAGAACAACTGAGATAAGGGAAAAGAGAAAAGAAAGAAAGAAGAAAGGGGGAAAAAAGAAAATATATATACACACACAGAATACCTAAAATAATTGCACTGATTATTTCTATTGGTTTATTGAAAGGAATAATTAATGCTTAATTTTTTGACAAATTTTGCATGCTTAAATCTAGTAATCTGAACAACTAATTTGAAGACAACAGTATGCAATGTAACAACCATTGTTGAATTCCTATTATCTTGTTTTGTGAAATTCTGTACAGTTTCTCATTTTTTATTACTTTCTATTACCTTTAAAATAAAAAATTTTTAAGTAAAATCATAATTTTTTAAAAACCAAAAACTCAACTGAAGGAAAAGAGCAAAACAAATTAATAGAACAATAGAGAAGACAGCAGATAAAACGAAAAGCAAGATGATAGTTTTAAACACAACCATATCCATAATTACAATAAATGTAAATGAACAAAACAAAATCTCAGTTGAAAATGGATATTGTCCAATGTGAATTTTTAAAAAAGCAAAACCCAACTAGTATACTGTTAATAAGAGATGCACTTTCCGTTTAAGTAGACAGGTTGAAAATAAAAATAAGGAAGAAGTTCTAATAGATAAATTGCTAAGAATAAGAAAACTGAACAAATCAAAACTAAAATGAAATATAATCTCACAGCAGTTGTAATGGCTATTACTAAAAATAGCAGTTATAGTAAATGCTGGCAATGATATGAAAAAATAAACACACACTATTAGTGGAAATATAAAGTAGTCTAACCACCATGAACAATATAAAGGTGTTTCAAAATCTAAAAATGTATCTAGCATATGATCCAGTGGTGACGTGTAGGTATATATCCAAAGGAAATGAAGTTCCAAAGTGAACCAAAGAGATGACTTCACTCCCATGTTCACAGTAGCCCACTCTCAATAGCTGAGGTATAGGATCAACCTATGTGCTCATTAATGGATGAATGGATGATGAAAATTTGATTAAGCAATAGATTATTCATCCATAGAGAAGAATGAAATCTTGTTGTTTGTAGCAAAATCGATAAAATTGAGGTCATTATATTCAGTGAAATAAGCCAGGCACAGCATGACAAATACTGAGCGTTCACTCTTACATGTGGAAGTCAAAAAATTTTGCTTGAATACAGAATCATGGTACTAGAGTTTGGGGAGGGTTGGGGGAGAAGGTGGGTAAAGGTGAGTGGTTCATAGGTACCAAAATATAATCAGATAGAAAGATAAATTCTGGTGTTTCTCAGCTTAGTGGGATTATGAGAGCCCACAATAAACTATTACATATTTTATGAAGACCTGGAAGTGAGGAGCACTAAGTTTCCAAGCAAAGAAATGACAAGCAGAGGGAGATTCTAGTTACCTTGATTTGATCAACATGTATACCATGTATAATTAATACACACTGGTTAAACTATTTTTTTAAAAAAGCTGATATACAAATATTAATACCAAAATAGACTTTAAGATGGAGAATATTACCAAAATGAAAGAAAGTTATTTCACAATGGTGAATATATGTGTCAAGAAGATACAAGAAGGCATCCAGCAGAAAACCTTCAAAACATATGAAGAAAAAAAGGAAAGAACTAAAAATATAACAGGCTGACATACACGGTATTAGTCTGTGATTTTAATGTTCTCTCAGTAACTTATGGAACAAGTAGGGGAATCAGTAATAACAGAGAATATTTGGAAAACTATATCAATCAATATTACTAACTAAAGTAATAGACCCAAACACTGCAGAGCACACATTCTCCTCAAACATTCATGGTACTTCTACCCAGATAGACCAAATTCTGGGACAAAGTAAACACATGTCAACATTGTTAAATAATAAAGATTATATTCTATGGTCACCTTAAAGTTAATTGAAGTTAGTAACCACAAGGTATTTAGAAAACCCATCTCAAATACAGCATTTGAAGATTAAATAAAAGTTGGTCATGGTGGTGCATGCCTGTAATCCCAGTACTTGGGAGGCTGGGGCAGAATTGCTGTGAGGTTGAGGCCAGCCTGGGCTACAAAGTGAATTCAAGGCCCGCCTGGACTGCATAGTGAAACTCTGCCTCAAAAAGACAAAAAAAAAAAAAAAAATTAATTGAATACTTTGAATTTAAAAATAAGTCACAAGTAAAAACATAAAATAAACTAGAGATAATAAAAAAATCAAAATCTGAGAAGTGTTGTAAAAGTGGTCATTAGAGGGAAATTTGTATTTTAAATGCCTATATTAGAAAAATTTAAGTTTCCATGTTAAGAAGCAAATTAAACCGAAAATCACTAGAAGACAAGAATCACTACTATTTTAAAATAGTAGTTGAAATCCATAAAGTTAAAGATAAATATTGAAAGAGGCAAAAGCTGGGTTGTGAAAAGATTGATAAACATTATAAATCTCTGATTAGACTAATCAAGAAAATACAAATTATCAACACTAGTAATCACAGAGCAGGCTCCCTGACAAATTTCACAAAAGTTAAAAGTCTAATAAGGAAATGTTATGAATAATTTTATGTCAATAAATTTGACAATTTAGATGATATAGACAAATACCATGAGAAGCTAATTTACCACAATTTTAGGAAAAACAGAAAATCTGTGAAGTCCTTTTCTATTTAAAAAGTTATATTCTGTATATAAAATGTTCCCTGGGCCAGGGAGATAGCTCAGCAGCACATGCAAGTTCCTGAGTTTGATTTTCAGTACCAAAAAATTTTTAAAATAGAAAAAATAAAATATTCCCATATGACAAAGGGTTAGGAATGGAAGGTTTTGTTAGTGAATTGTACCCACAGTTCTAGGACAATAGAATACCAATATTATACGCTCTTAGAAAATGGAAAACACACCCATCATGTTTTATTGGATTCAGCATAATCCCAATCCAAAAATGTAACAGAAATAGTATAAAAGAAGAAAATCAGAAATTGTGACCTTTTCCCTTTAATCATAGACATAAAAACATCTAAGAAAATATTAGCAAATGGAACTAGCAGTAGATGTAGAAAAGAATAACATAACCAAGTGGGATATATTGAAAGAATGAATGACTGGTGTCCATGTGTTAACAGAATTAAGAGGGAACCATATAAGCATCTTAATACATACAGTGAAACTGACAAAATTGCAAACATCATTCATGATAAAAACTCTTAAACACACAGAATAAAGGGAACTTCTTCCATCTGATAAAAGACATGCAACTGTATTATATTTAGTGAATTAATTCCTTCTAAGGTCAGAAACAAAACATTCTTATCACTCCTATTCAATACTGTACTGGAGGCATTAGCAAATATGAAAAATAAGTTAAGGATTGCAAAAGAAGCAGTAAAAATTCTTTTTATTTAAAGATGTTACAACAATTTATATAGTAAATCCTTAGGAGTCTGCCCAGAGAGGAGAGGAGAGGAGGGGACAGGACAGAGACGGAGACAGACAGGGACAAAAACAGAGAAGAAAGGAACATGCTGTTATCACAACTATACAAAAAATTATAAAAGCAATAAACAATACAAACATAACATTTTAAAGAATTCCATTCATAGTACCATGCAAAAGCTTAAAATCCTAGGGAACAAATTTAACAAAATATCTGCACTATGCCTACACTAAAAACCATTAAATTGCAGCCAAGCATGATGGCACATGCCTGTAATCCCACCACCTGAAAGGCTGAGGCAGAAGGATTGCTGTGAATTTGAGGACAACCTAGGCCACACCTTTGAGTTCACTGCCAGCCTGAACCATGTAGCAAGACACTGTCTCAAAAATCAAAGAGAGAGAGAAGGAGAGAGAGAGAGAGAGAGAGAGAGAGAGAGAGAGAGGGAGGGAGGGAAGGACAGGGAAGGAGGGAGGGAGGGAGGGAGGAAGAAAGAACAGGTAAGGGAGAGAAAAATCATTAAATTATTTCAAAAATAGCTAAAGAATGCTGCTATGATTTGTATATGTGTGTTCCTACAAAATTCATATTTTGGAACCCCAAGATAACGGTATTAAGAGGTAGACCCTTGGGAAGTGTTAATTATTGAATACTCTGTCCCCATGAATGAATTAGTACTTTTATAGAAGCGGTCAGTGGAATACCCTAAAGCCTTTGCGCTTCTTCCTTCTCTCATGTGAGGTCATCACAAGAAAGTGTCACCTAAGAACAAGCCAGACACCATAGCTGCTGAAATCTTCATTTTGGACTTCTCAGCTTCCAGAACTGTCAAAAAAAATCACTTATATATTTTTTAATTTTATAAAAACGTATAAGCTGGTTCTAAGTTCCCATAGAAATGGTAATGGTACATAAAGCCAACCCATCTCAAAACAAAACAAAATGGGAAGACCTACTTCATCTAACTTCAAGACTCACCATAAAGCTGTAGTAATCAGGACAGTGGTGTAATCGCAGAAAATACAAATTAGTCAAAGGATCAGAAAACGGAGTCTAGCAATAGAGCCACATGGTAGACAGCCATTTTTGACAAAGCTACCAACATAATTCAGCACAGAAAAAGCTAAACTTCCAACTAGTGGTGCAGAGATTACTGGATATTCATATAGGAGGGAGAATGAAACTTAATTACTACTTTTTGGCATATACAAAAACTAACTCCTGATGGGTTATAGACTCAAACTTCAAAGCTAAAACTATGGGGGATCCGGGGAAGATGGCGACCAGGTGAGCAGCAAGGGAGCGAACCTCCTTAATAAACACCACCAGCTCGAGACAGACTTGGCGAGCGTGAATGCCGGGACCTCGGCTGGGAAGTATAAACTGGGCGTATTTCTCTGAGATGCCGGGGGAGATGTGGTAGGGCGGACCAGGCTGCCGGGGCGAGACGTGGGAAAGCCCCA